>DWLR01004209.1:0-12409 GCA_018246295.1 Papilio alexanor hazarajatica
AGTTCAGTTGCGCAATGATCGAGTGATTGATTCACGCTCTATTTACATACTGTGGTGAAATGCTCTAGAAGCTTCTACATTGTTCTAGCAAACGACCGAAAAAGTGGCGGATTTATTAGTTGCCAATTTAATACTTTTTATGTTGTTGGTACTATTTTTAATGGATATGATATTATAACTTTATTTCGAATTTTAAAAAAGCGGATAATAAGGTGTCAGGGTCGTGTTTTATTTGTACATATTATTATTCAAAAATAAATTAATTAAGATTCCATATGCATTCTACGTTATTGCCATTATATCTGTCTATATAGTTGATACAATCGGCCGATTGTGGACGATTCTGCGAACAATTCCACCCACGCAATTATTGAAGCACTCTGTTCAAAATAATGAATTTTCAAAATATGTAAATAAGCTTCATTGATTCATTACAATAAGCGTAGCGTGTTAACAATTTTTTTTCGATAATCCATTTTTATAATTTTTTTATTTTAACTAAAATTATCAATTAAATTGTAAATCAAAAGAGAAAGCTGTGACTAAATTCAAGAAAGGCGTTTATGTATGTTAAAAGGATGAATGATAAAAAAATTACAAGGCAAATCTTACTTTGATTATTAGGTTTCGTCTTGTCCATAGGCAAACAAATACTGGACAGATTGGTGGCATATTGAAGAAACGCAATATTAAAAGTAGCCATGTATATAATGTATACATAATAAGAACATGTATGCTTAGCCACAACCAAAGAGAGAGAGGTTTACTAGGAGCGATTCAAAAAGAAAGCTGGAAAGTCTTGCGATGGCAATTATAATTACCCGACTGACGATAATGTTTTCACAGGTATGTATGTATGTAGAAATGTCCGTTCCATTGTAACCTCCTGAAGCCTAAACGGCAAGACCGATCTTGAAGTATAGAGGTATCATTCCGTTCGTATTATTCCCCCGAGTGTCATTGGGGTATAATCAGTCGGACTTATTGATTTTTTTAAATTTAACCTCTATCTAACGGCTATTTTTGGACTTCATAGATTTATATGTTTTAAACTACTTCCATGCATTAATTGTAAAATTAATAATAATCGCTTAAATCCCAATACAAGTTCCCGGTAAGTGTAAGGCTTGTGGCCGTGTAAACTGTGTCACAAACTCTTCCCAACTAAGCTTTTAGTGACAAGATCCAAGAAGATCTATATTTATAACTAATATATATAATTTAAGCCATACTTAAAAACTTTGAACAGAGATAGAACATTATAAATTGTAAAAGCAAGATTTTAATCGCACAAGGAGGCAAAAGAGCAAGCGTTTTTAATAGATATCCGTAAAAACTACATCTGTTTGCAAATACGTTGTTAAGCTTTATTTTGGTAAATGATGAGAGTCAGATAAGGACAAGGAGAGAAAGAAATGATAGGGTATGAGTATTCCCCATTTTGCTACTCACACTAATCAAACGAAACACAGAAATATAAAATATTAGTAGTATTTTATACCTTACACCGAGCAGTATGATGCTATCACTGTTATGTATGGTGTCTGTATCTTTAGTCTGTTTGTTATAAATTAATTTAACACTATCAAGGTGTACGTCTATTTTTAAAGAACGCTTTGGTGTCTCTGACTTGAGTCAATCAGTTTTTGAAGGGTGAATAGACTACCGCTAAACGTGAACTACAGAGTTAGACACAGGCTTATTTTATTTTTACTGTCGAGGCAAAAAAAGAAATAATTTCTTAAATGATTAACACCCGCCTGTCTTCGCGTTGTTATTACGAATTAAGCGTTGATTTCGAGCTGTAACTTCTTTATAGCCCGAGACCGATAACAAAGTTACGATGCTTTTACATTACGATGAGCCCAACTTACATATATCCAGAGGTAGCGAACGCGAGGTAATTAATTAAGATCATTGGTAAGAACATGAAAGACGTCGTAAAGATTTTATGAACATATTTCACGTTGCAAATATCTGAATTTCGAAACCCTTAACAACGGAACGAGGCCAGTAATATTTTAATGAAATTAATTAAATTCGGTGCTGTTACATTTTAGTGCTTTAAACGTGTAATTACAAAAATATATAGGTTTTAACTTCAAATTAGGAATTATACAAATTGATTTTACGTTTATCTATCAAATTGACATGGAGACATCCGAATTTGGTAAGCGAAAAATCGAATTTGATATGTAAAAGTCCGAATTTGATTTGCAAAAAGCCGAACTTGATATTATATATAAGTTAAAAAACTTTACCTTTTCTTTTAAGATTTTTTGGTGTAATACATATTATTTTAAATGTTTTATGTAATAGTAATACTGGCACTAATAACTAATTTTTAAATGTCTACCACCTATCATAGTAAAAATATGTAGAATAAATTTGAAGATATGGATAAACTTCATAACTATGAAGCTTAAGTAATAAAGAAAAAGATGGTAGACAATTTATGTCAAATACTTTATGATCATTTTGTCCTATTTTTTGTTATTCATATGGACGGATTGCCTCAATTAAGATCCGCGCAACATAATATCGTGGCTTCGAATCTGCCATTCCACCACTTTCGTGAACCATCTCATAGCACAACCTTAAGCTTAATTGGAATGATTGAACGAAATGCTAAAAAATACAAATGTAAACATAAAGATTATACAATAAATTTTCTTTTTTAATCCTTATTAAATCCTACTTGTGATACTTGCGCGTTTTATAATCGTCCTGGCACAAATTTTAGTTATGAAATAAAATGTAAAGAAAGAATGTTATACAAAAATAATCAAAGATTTAACAGAAACAGTGATGATCCGGGATAAAGTATCTTAATATCTAGTTTGTAATTAAAATAATAGTAAATGCAAAAAAATCACAAGAAAAACTTGACGCACTGTAGTTGGTTCAATTAAAAATTATATATAATCAATGAGATGAATGTAAATTAACATACCACTCTCGTTACAATATATCTCGTCTATACAACTTTAGTGAAGGTTCACAAAAATCACTAAAACAAACTTTTATTTCATATCAAACTTAAAAAAAATACGTTGACACCACGTTTATTTACTAAAAACTGAACACTGAAATTCAAAAATGAAAATGGATATGAAAGTTATTTTTCCGAATATACTCCGAATACTCGAGCGCTTTCCACTGAAAGGAAAGCGTGTAACTTTCACGGTGGCGGCCGCTGAATGGCGGCCCCACGCAGCACCTGTTGTATCTGAAGCTCCGCACACACACTGCCGCGCGATACAGACTTTACTAGCACAGCCTTCAATAATAATTAAAGTTCTATTGGAAGAATGTGCTGTTTTCATATTTCTTACCAATCTTTTACATGCGTATGCTTGCGTATTTTTATTTATTAGCAACTCAGCTTCATTCAGCTAGATAGATAGACAAATATACCCTATGTTATTCGTCAAAAGAAGTGCTCTCTTTTATTAAAAGAGTGTTCGAAATTGGTTCTGTACATTTGAGTTTTTTTTAATACCAGAAGCTGGCAAACAAGCAAAAGCGGTCACCTAAATGACCGCTGCCCTTAGACATCTGCATGACGATATTTCGAGTTGCAGATGCCTTCCTTTAATAGACAGAGGAAGATAGACAGAAAAATTCACATTTACTCCAAACATCAAATCCTTTTTCCATTCCCATCCTTTCCTTATTAAAAAATGATGGGGTGGGGAAGTGAACTAAAATTAGGCCTACGTCACCCCACTCCTCAGACGAAACGCAGAAAACTTCTACTTCACGCCTGTCTTCTGTGAGGTCGTGGTCTTTCATCGGTCGAGCGGGTCATTCGTGATGATGTCGTTGCGGGCTCTACCACTGTTAATACTTTATCCGCAATAAAATATAAGCAATCAAATACTTTCTGTTATAATATTAAATAAAAATAAAAGAAAAACCAAATGTTAATGTGAAGCTTTCCAGAACGTCAAAAAACAATAGACATTAAAAAGTAACCTGAGAAAATTTACAAACCGAAATATCAAAGATATTCCTTTACATTAACGGGGGCCAGCCATATCTATTGATTTCATGGAGACTGATTAAAAAAAAGTGAGTGGATGCAATAGCAGAAGAATGTTTATGCTTGAAGGCAATGGGTAGTCTACACTTAATACTTCATCATCTCATCATCATCATCATCTCAATCTATGATCGTCCACTGCTGGATATAGGCCTCCCCTATTCTATCACATCATTGGGGGGAAATGTGATATAATCGTTACGCTTGGCAGGCGGGTTGCCGATCGCAGTATGTTCCACCGTACTTAGACAAGGATGCTACCCGTCCGCCGGCGGTCTTTACATCCAGACACAAGATAAACAGACATGTTCATACACACAAACGTTTGTCCTGGGTGGGAATTGAACCCACGACCCGCGGTGTGAAAAGCAAGCATCTTACGCCATCCGGTCCGTCGTTTTCTTAATACTTACAGCACTATATTTGGATAATGATTTTATACCTATTTCTTTTTTAATAAATTGAAAGATTTGTGTAATTTTTGTGGTAAATAGTCGAACAACGATTAAATTAAAATCAAAATGCGACAAAAATAATAAAATAAATATATTTTTTAATTTATTTATAATATAAGAAAATAAAAACATAGGTACCATTAGTGACAGTGATGTAAACCTGAAGAGATTAAATAAAATTTGCCTTGATATAAATATAATTCGAATATTTTAATTTGTATTAAAATATCGATATATAGTATTTTTTATTCAACTTTTATGTCTATTTACTTTACTAAATTATTTTACTAATATATTTAATATATTTCATTATTTTACTAATATATTTTGGATACATATTAGTAAAGTAAATCTTACGTTCAGGATCGCTTGTCCCTATTAGTAGCCCTCACACTTGTATTGGCTCAAAGAGCCAACACAAGTGTGTACATATATAAAAATAATTCCCTCCATCGCTCTGCGAATGTATTTTCAGATCAGAAGAATAATTTATCTGGCCTTATTCACGATTCTTTTTAGCCCAAACTTTTCTTAAAATGTATGTACATATTTCAAATACAGTAGGAAGTGTATATAGCAAAATGATTCTTCGTAAATTCGAACACATAAATATAAATACATTACGGAACATTTAAATACCCCGACAGACATATTTCATAAATCTATTTAAAACCGATTATAAGTCTATTGCGCCAAATTGGAATGTCAAGCTACTAGATTTTCATGACAGGGCGCCTCACGACACTTCTTCGTTCTCCGCATAATCTTAAGATTAACACTCTTTCATATTCCTCCGGATTTATTGGTAGCTTTTTTACGGTACATGCCACACTGCTCTGGAACTCCTTGCCCGAAGATATTAGGAAGGAAAATAGGAAGTTTAAATTTAAACGGCTAATACGAGACCACCTCTCAAAAGAAGTCACTAGATACACATAGCGGGAATATTTATGTATTGATAATTTTTGGTATGCTATAACTGTATTTATAATATATGTCTTGTTTATGTTTACATATTTAATGCATTTAATTTAAAAGTTTCGCTCTTTGTTGCTACAAGCTTGCACTCAATTTTTCACCACACCAGGGGTTGACTGTGAGAGAATGCCATAAAGCATTAAGTCCGACCTTTTTGAAAACCACAGAGTGCAAATAAATAAAAAGATTACAACTAAATAAAAAACAACAACAAAAAAATCAATAACACAGATTGATTGCAAGACATTCCGCCCCTATTACACTCTTCAAAATTGGTCCAGCCGTTTAGGCTCCAGGAGATCACAATGGAACCAACATACATACATACATAAATATGTAAAAACATTCATACATACCCACACATACACGAAACAACTCTGGGTACTCCCGGTAGACCCGTAAGCTTGTAATGACAACCAAAATCATTGTGTACATTGGCACCACTTTCTAAGATTATGTGACCTTATGGACTTTCATACCACGTACTTTTTTTTCCATACTAAATGTACTGTCAGATGTACAGTACAAAGTCCTTGATACATACATATATTTAATTGTAGAGTATCTTAAAATGGTATTCTAAGAGAAGAAAAAAAATCAATGACGCAAGTTTATAAGGCTATATATAAGACTCTCAAGGCATTAATTACAGTAAGAAAGTTGATTGAAAACATTTAACGTAAATTAGAGAGGGCAATTACTTGCCTTGTACCCAACTTTTCTTTGTAATGACTACAATTTATTTATTTTACTAACTCAAAAAAGGAAACGGTACACTTACCCGAAAATTAATCTTTATTGCCTCCATTAAATAGGCTATCTGTTCTAGTATTATGACTAGAAAACATTATTCTTAACATTCAGGATATCTGCTGAATACAATAGCGATATATATAGATGGATAAACATAATAAGTTTAATTTAAAGGGTATCTCTTTCTTTCCTTTCTCTTGTTTTCCTTATCTCTTTCCCTCAATTTCCTACAGCAAGGCAGTTAACGGCGGTAATTAAATACTATATGAACCGCTTGCACTTTTTATACAAGAAGGTGGCAAACGAGCAAGCGGTCATCTAAGTGATCGCTACCCATTGACATGCATACATCTGCAACAACTACATATTTGCTAGTTGCAGATACCTTTAACAGACAGAGTAGGGGATAGGCAGAAAATTTGACATTTTCTTCTACTATTCAACCCCTTTCCCGTCAAATCATCTTCCCCTTCCAAATATGGGGAGGGGAAGAGGACTAAAATTAGGCCTCCGAAACCTCACTCCTCAGACGAAAGGTTGTTGTATTTCACCGATCTAACAGGCCATTCGTACAACAGATGGTGTTGTTGGCGACTTTACCACTGTTAAAGCCATGTTTGCTTTCTCTTAAAATAAAATAATTATTTACCTTCAAACAACCAACGATACATACCTTCACCTAACGCTAAATTATGGATTTTACTATAACAAACAGATACCCGATAAAGAATAGAAAAACATGCTACAGAACACGTTTTCATTTTATTTGCCTGCATTGATATTTATACGACGGTGTAGACTTGTTTGAACAATAAGATTAAATGTCAAAATCATTTCAATCATTACAAATCATAGGTTTATTTTATAGTTTTAGTAATGTATAAAATTACATAAATTTATACATTATAATATACTAAAAATGTGTTTCCAAACATTAAGTTAGCTCGCCTCTTGCCTTTTATGATTTATAAAATGAAAGAATATAATCATATTATATATAAATAACAAATATCATATATTCATATAATACGTACAGTATATACAATCAAAAGAACAGAAAAATACCACATTGGAGAATAAGTGCGACAGAGCTCAAGATACCATCTCCATTACCTTGATTGTTGGCATTCCACAACTGTGCAGTTTTCGCGGAACTTCCTGCCTCGCACATCCACATTTTGGAATGATCTGTCCTCAGCGGTTATATCCAAACCAATACGACTTGAGGCCTTCAAGATAAGAGTGTACTCTCTCTCTCTCTCTCTCTCTCTCTCTCTCTCTCTCTCTCTGACGTGTGAATAATGGCCCACAATATTATTATTATTACTCTTTTCTTAAAGGCCGGCAACGCAAATACCTCTGGTGTTGCAGATGTCCATGGGCATCAATGTTAAACGACCCGCTGTTCGTTTGAAAACGATTGTTAAACGACCCCCTTATTCTATAAAAAAGTCATCTAGAACCCTATTATACCAGCACTTTCTAGATCAACAATAGTATGTTGTAAATTAATTGCTGCCTTTATCATTACATAACAACATTATTTACGTAGCCGCTTTCCTAAACGTATTTTATTAAACATTTTCGGCTTTGAAGGTGCAAAACAGCTTACAGCCTTTGGTGTGGTGTTAAATTTTACCTGCTCCTGTTTATTTTAATTGATATACATATTACACCTCTGACTTTGTTACTATACAGTCAAGGTTGTTTATATACATTTAGATCTTGTCTCAATTTTACAAGGCGATTCCACTGCCATATTTAAAACCGACCGATAAAGTATTAAGACCTGTCAAAATACCAGTGAGATAAGATGCCGCTAGCCACATTCAGTTTTCGACCATATCACCACATCAAAGTGACGACGTGGTCGGAAACTGGTACGCACTATTATAGCAACACTTGTGTTAACAATATTCGAATCATCTTTTTCCTCGTCTGTTCGTTTAATTTTACATAATAGCTGTAACTCATCTTAGTGTTGATGAGTAACAGTGATCATTTCACATGAGATAGACTCTTGCCTTAACCTTCTACAACTCCAAAAAAAATCGATGATTTTAAAACATCACTCAAGCATTGTGTCACTTGAAAATCAAACTCAAGAAAAAATTTGTCGAGTTTAACCCCAAAAAGACACAAGTTCCAGGAGAAATTATAGCGACCGTCAATCGTGAGCCGTTTGATCGCTTAACTTTATTACTATAAAACGTATTTCCTAGTGGTGAGTCTAGTAGTCTTTCATGGTTTATTAGTTGGCCACAATTTCTGAAAATATACCAAAGAGCCCTTCTCGAACTGATAAATTTATCTATCATATTTATAATTTACTATTATTTAACAAAATATGTGCTTAAGTGTAAGTGGTAGAGTCCGCAACAAAAACATCTGCTGCACGAATAACCTGGTCGACCGGTGAAATATCACGACCTCACAGAAGACAGGCGTGACGTAGAAGTTTTTTGCGGTTTGTCTGACGGGTGAGGTTTCGGAGGCCCAATTCTAGGCATTTTTCTCTACCCACCTATTTCTAACAAAGAAAGGATGGAAAGGAGAAGTGGATTCCCGAGAGATGCAGGCGGCTCACCGTAAAATCCGTAGCCAAAACCAATTACAGTCTGGACTACAGCAGAGTCCAGAACATCTGGAAGAGTAGTACAGCCTGTGCCGTCCCTACATAAAGTAGTAAAAGGGCAGGAAGATGATGGTGATGATGTACTAAGAAAATATCTTATATACACATATCAAAAGAATTTAACCTTTATTGAATCCACCCACAGTTTCCTATTATTTCTAGATACATTGTCGACTAGCTCATATTGAAAATTCTATAAAAGTTACGTAGGCGATTTCAATATTGTGAAGCGAAGATAAGCTAGCAATACTTCATGTGTATTTCTAAACTGCACAAGGAAATTTAACATTTTATCAGTATTTTATAGAACCAGTATTGTATAGTTTACATTTAAATTATAAAATAGTGTATAACTCGATAATAGAATGTAATTTTTGAAAGTGTAAAATGTTAATATTGTTTATATGCTTGCATCGCAAAGAACAATATTTCCGAAAAGATACGAATATGTTTTTGTTTACATTAAACAAAAGATAAATTAGATCTACGAACAATTTTTAGGCAATTAGCAAATAACTCTTGTATGGTAGTAGTAGCGTCTTAAATAAAAACAATAAATACAAGATTTATATAATGTGATGATTCGAGTTGATTCCATAAGCCAAAAAGCAATAATGTTCTTAAAAGCGATATTTTATCCATACACATATCCGTCCGCAGATTATTACTACTCACTTCATTACTGTCTGTAGATTAAAAATAACAAAGCATTCAGATTTTCTAAATAACTTTATAAAAAATAAATTTACTAGTTGAGTACTTTAGCAGTGTTGTTTAAGGTCTTTTAGAAAACGTTTGATTCAGCAAACGCATCCATTTACTAAACTCTTATATTAACTTAAAAACCTAGAATAGGTTGCAAACACTAAAGTAAAACAGCAACACGAAATCTTCCCACGTTGAAAACTTGGTTTAACTTCAGAACTTTCTTTTTCTATTTCTTTCTTCTAATTATCACTGTTTCTTCCCAGAATGTAACAGCATGATTTTTTTTAAAAAGCAATATAAGGTAAATAAATCATTCGCATTTTGTCGTTCACCAAAATCTGATACAACAATTAATTGGTTTTGTGCTAAAACATAACGCTTCCGTACAAAACATAACGATAAGGTGGTATGTAAACTTTTTTCATCGTCAAATAATTCTTCTTCTTCGTTTGGTACTGGTAAAAAAAAAACAATTTGACTACCACTGTAACCCAGAGGGGTAAATTACTTACCCGAAAATGACGAACATGCATGCATTGATATTTGAATGTAGGAAAAGCGACAGACATTTACAGTCTTGAATTTACACCATAAATGATTATTATTAATAAATATTTGTATTTAAACTCTTGCATGCAAATGATTACCTTTCCCAGAACAAATAATCCTGAGTTCTGTCTTATTATGTATGTATCCATATTATTATATTTATAAATATATGTATTAGATTTTTTATACATTGATTTTCTTTTTTATTTAGTGCACCTCTTTGCCTTTTCTTCTTTTTAAGCGTGGTCAGTTGACCAGTTGGTAGAGAATGCCTGTAGGAATTAAGTCTGCCATTTGTACTTGTGTGCAATAAAGCTTTTAGGTAAATAAAATAAATAAATAATCATTATTAACTTAAAACATAAATTCGTCTAGGACGTCTCCTACAAAGTCAGACATTCCCTTTTACAAAGTTTTCCTTGTATTTTTATTTTAACTCATAGTTCAATAAGTTCAATAGAGTAATTGTCTAATGAAAATCAAAGACATTTTGAACGTACCAACGTCCAATACTTTACCGTACACGTGTCCTCAGTTGTAGAGCATTATCAACTCCCACGTCTGTGGATGATAATGAAACAGCCGCGTGGGTGGGACGGGATTAAATTTAACTCATACCAAAATAATAGGTTTTAAAAATCTAAGTTAATAACCGTCGACATCCACGTGTTGCAAGTTTAGTTCAACGGAACTTCGCTTCGCGTTTCTCTTTTCTTTTTCGTAAGATCTTTTTTATTTCTCGAAAACATGTATGGAAATGCCATAAAATGTAATTTCACAATATTTATGGTATCAACAAATTACGATTTAGAGGTGTTGTACTAACTTCGGGTGTCTAGTGCTTATGTTATATTGACAATCAAAATAACCTATATAACAGTTCAGATTAAAGAGTAAACACTCGAATCAAGTAAATCATATAAATACTTTGTTGTGAGCACAGCTACTGAATATATTATTAGAAGACTAGATTTCATTCTGTTGATCGTAAAATGAGCAGAAACCTATATATTGGTTTCTGATGCTATTTGAGTTAAAAATAGACACAGTATTACAATGAGATTGTAACCTTTGACAAATGCCCTTGACTCCTACATTCTGAAGATTCTGTTTCATTTTGAAATAAATTCCAACTATTTCTGTATTGACCTTTAGAGTCAGAGTCCTCTTGGCGCAGTTAAGGGTATTCGGTCATAAAAATTATGACTCCTAGATAATAGTCCTGGATGTCATGACCTTTTCTTAGAAGTAAACAATGTCATTGTCTAACTATTGTTTAATTTGTGCTGAATATTATAGAAGTAGTAACTGAAGAACTTTTCACTGCTGCCCAATAATATTCCCCACAGCCAGAAGAGTTACGAAGGCCTCGTCGGATCTTCTACAGGAAAAGGAGGGGATTGAATAAGAAAGAAATTAGAAGATGACGAAATCAAGTAAAATATGCGGTTCATAATTCAACAGTTACAACAGTGTTCAACTACTGGCCCTTCGAATGTTACTCGTTCTAAAAACTTCTACGCTATATGCCAATAAAGAAAAGAAAACATCATTTTACTGTTTGCAATTCATATTTATCGATCCAAAGCATTATTGATCCAGTCTGTTGCATCGATCAATATGTAAAGAAATGTTTCAATCTAGTTAAAGCGTATTCCCGATAACAAAAAGGCCGTGTTCGTTTGAACTCTTCAACTTGCTAGGCAGATATCTATATGTATGTACATACATATTTATCTTACTTAACAGTTGAAAAACGATTTAAAATAGTAATAGTAAATATTTGGATTCGTTGCAGATTTTATCTATGTATCTATACTTCGAATAATAAAATGCTTTACTGTTAAATCTTCGAAGCTTAAATTCAAAATGTTAAGTGAGAGCTCCGTTAAAACTAAGAATTAGTGCAGTATAAAGGGGATGCTACCGCATAGTGAATTCAATTTAAGTGCGGAAAACTCGCATTATTTTCAATAGATCGATGGATTTTTTATTTGTTCTGTGTTAATTACCTCTTTCACTAACAGTATACATTGCCAAGTAGTATACCAAAATATTAATGCCGATTTTACGCCTAAAATTAATAAAAATTGAATACGTGCTATTTTTATATATTTAACTATTAGAAAGTAAATTGCCACAATACTTGGCAATTTACTTTCTAACACCATCTAAATAATGGTGTTAGAAACACCAAAAACCGGAGAAGCCATAGAGGATTAATTTCGTTAACAAAGGGCAAAGTGGGTGTTATTTGGAAGTGGTTTAAACCTCAAATTACTTATT
>DWLR01004210.1:0-12408 GCA_018246295.1 Papilio alexanor hazarajatica
AATCACTGGCCAAATATAAAATAAACCTTGAGAAAGATCAAAATGATTTACATCTTGGTCACATATATTATATTTTTGAAGTCGATTTTATATCGGCTTCTACTTATTTCACTCCGAAAATTCGTACATGGTGTGAAGGCGAGTGTGAAGGTGGAAAGGGGTGATCGGTTACAGTATCAAGTTAATCTTGTGCCTATATCACTCAAGGAGACATTTAAATATCGTTTAAATGTTGGTACATATATAACTGCAAATCAGTAAATAGCTCTTACAAAATATAACTTTGTAAGGAAGTTTTGTGAGCAGTATAAACGTATTACTTTATAGCCTGAATGTGAAAGCGATATGTGAAAACATATTCACGTTGTCTAAAAAAAAAGGTTGAAAAATTAAGCCATACATTGCAAGCTTCAAACTACCTACAACAACTTCGGACATATAACTCGCGGGTCAACAAAGTAGTCAATGATTACTTAAAAATATTGCATTTAGAATATAATTGATACCCCTGAGAAGATAATGTTTTTATTTTAAATTTACAAAATTAATATTTGCCATTTAAAAGCTTTTGCCTTTTTTTCAATTTAATAAAAAAAATGTTACAGCATTATTGTTTGTTTGTTTAATAATTTCTCTGGTATTACAGATGACCTATAATTTATGAATTACCTGTGAATATGTATTTAAATTTCTTTAATCATCTGCACAGCCCGCGTCAGCTGCGCTCGCAGCGAGGACACGCGCGCGACAGCCGTACTGTTTGTGTATTAGTAAGAGAAGAAATTAATGACCATGATGTAAGCTGTAGGCTCTAGCGGTGGGCTATCTCTAGTGCCTACAGCTTACTATGATATTACTATCCACAAAAATATAAATCAGGGGTTTTGTCGAATTCAATTTATGTAAGTGGCAATTTATAGGCAATTTTCGAAGGTTAATTTTCAATGAGGCGGTAAATTGGGACCCTTTAGTCAATTATATTGAGTTAACTCTTCGGTTTACGAAATAGTAAAGTTGATCAGGATTATTTACATTTGTTTTTAAAATGGTAAATATCGTAAAACAAAGTATTATTTTTTGCGTTGTTGCTACTGAATACAATAAAACACACGTTATTTTTGCTAAAATAGCATAATAAAGTATTGAAATGGGAAAAATCAATGTTGACCTCGTCTACCTTAGTTTACAAATTGCTTCTATAATATTAATTTTACACCATTAAAAATATGCGAAGAGTCATTGTTTTATGTACGTGCTCATCCGCTGCCTGTAACAGCTCCGGGGGTAAAGTGTAGCTTAGTTGACGTTATTCGAAAGAGTTTTCGTAGAAACTTTAGGCATCTAAAAAGGCAAATTCGTAAAACAATCGAATATACTTTCAGGTTTTTATAAAACATATAATAGTATATTATTATTACTAATGATTAAAGTAAATGGTGTGATCACATAGTATAGTACTAGACGGCTTCCAGTCGCTCTGAACTATTGAACACTTGCAGTTCGCAGCGCCGCTCGGCTCTCTGGGAAGTACAAAACCGCCACGTATGCAATTTTGCACAACTTCCCGCGAACTCGTTATTACTCTGCAACTGCTTCAGGAATATTGACGATCAACTTTTCCTTCTGCTGTGACTGACTCCGATTAAGTTTAAGTAAATGCTTACAACAGATGTTTTGAGAAGACAAAGAAAGTACACAGAATTGTCTGCGAATATTTACCTAAAAACTGCAGTTTGTTCCCTCTTTCATAGCTTTTAGACATTGGAACTCACATATCACTTGTGAAAATAAGAGACCCTAGAATTACTTCTAGAGAAGAAAGAGGTATAAATGGATTTACCTACCTACCTTTAATAGACAAAGAAGGGTAATATACAGAAAATTGTCATTTTTCTTCTATCCATCCCCTTCCCCGTCTAATCATCATGAAAGATGAATGAAAGATAAATAAAATTATTGCGCTCACATCGCAGCAGCGTCTTTTTGATTGGCTGATAAGGAATCGATTTAACAAATTTTCTCCAATATCCAAAAAGTCTTACTTTTCCACAGTGTATAGTTTCCAGATGACGCCAAGACTTTTATCGTAAGTTGGACTTCAAAACTATAGCAAAGCCGTTCCGACTCGCCACTGGCTTCAAGTCAGATCGAGATGCATTAATTTTTTATGTGAAACGAGTGGTAGAGAAGCGAGAAGTAAGCAAGAAAGATATACCGAATGAACAATCAAATCAGGAAAATATGTGCATTGCCAAAAAAGATGGCGGAGATCAAGATAATCGTATTAATAAAGCAAGTTGCACTGCAATGCGTCTTGTGCTTTATGCTATGACCCCAACACACGATATGAATTCTGATTTTAAATTAAATAATTAGATTTCTTACCCATGTTTAGCAAAGTTTGTCCAAAGTTTTGTAGTTCGATCGATCGTCTTAAATATTGTTGAGTTGTCATGAATTTTCGGTCGGTGTTTTGTGTGAAAATTTTAATGGGGAAGTGATAAGACAAATCGTCTGCGTGACAAACCCCGGACTTAGCGCCCACAATGTGAGCGACTCCTAGCATATATTTCATAATATATATTTTTTTTTCGATCTGCAGGTAAATTTTGCCATAAGACAGGGTATATATATGTATCGACGCCGAGACATCCATACAAATGATCTATGTCATCCACGGAAACTTCTTTGTCCTTAAAATAGATTTTTTTACTATTTTTCCTACTTGTAACTGATTAGTTATTGAATAAGTATTAGTTATTGATATTGATACAAAATATTCAGGATATTTATTGGCCTGCGAAGTTATTTTTTTAGATATCAACGCCTACTGATATCATTAAAACTCCCTCATCTTGAGTATAGCCATTGACTTCTACTCCTTCATGGATACCGCTCTGCAATAGCTTTTTTTCAACAACATTGAAGAACATGAGAAAAACCTTTTTGTTAGCTTTAGCATACGTCAGTGGAATACGGCTCGCAACGAGCGCTTCGAACGGCTGTGATTTCAAAAAATATTACACTTCCCTCTCATTTTCTGAATTACATCCCATATTTCTAGCCATTTCCAGAGATCTTTCTTTCTCTTGAGCGTCAACGCTCAAGAGCAAGCAGCGTTTCCACTCTGTGATATTCTCTCTTAAGAGACTTTTTAAATAATTACTCTTAAGTTATTATTTAAATAGAACTATTATAAATAAAATATGGAATGATGATAGAAGTAGGGGATGGGCTTAAATGGTAAAAATATATAATATTATTATGCAGCTAATTAGGATTGCTCTCGGATATTTATGTTATTTAAATCTCTGGGACTATTTGTTAACATCTGTAACAATTTAATCACATTTCTTCATTGAAACAGAGAATGTTTTAACGAACGACTGTCTTATTTCGTGAGGACTTTGGATATTAGTAATTTAATCATAAGATATCTACATAAGTCGCATAATAAATTTGCTTGATATCATCATAAAAATACCGGTGTGAGGGTTGCGCTAAAATGATTAAAGAAGTAAGGATTTATTTTAAACATCTTAACCACTAGTCTGGTGAGACCAGCAACGTTAAAAATACAAGTAAATAACCATTATTTTATTTTATTCTCTTCAATGAACACTCACACACAGTAAACGTGAGAATTCGCAGATTCATTAGATTTACGAGTGAAGTGCAATTAATTACAAGAATACTTCTTTCTCTTCCGTTAATTCGTAAAAACGTTAGTTTCTTGTAAGTGCTTATTCTTGAGTATCACGACACTGTTATATATCATCTAAGTGACCGCTACCCGTAGCCAGCTGCAACAAGCGTTTGTGAGTTGCAGATGAGTTGCCTATATTTAATAGACAGAGGAGTGTATAGACAGAAAAATGAAAACAATTCCTTCTGCTATCCAACCGCTTCCCCATCAGATCCTCTTTACCTTCTCACACTTTTCTAATGAGGAAGGGGACTAAAATTAGCTCAGACAAAAACGCAGAACACTACTTGCCCAGGCGGCAAGGCGGCAAGGCAAGACCGGTAACATACCACTACGGCAAGTAGTGGTATGTTACCGGTCGAGCGCCATTCGATCTTACGAATGGCGCTCGACCGACGCTGGCGCTTAGGTATACATTTTAATACATACAATTTTTTTATCACGGTTAAGTGATACATTAATTTACAATCTTGATAATCCTTCCACCTGGCACTTTTACCACGACAGTGTTCCGATAACCACAAATGTATACTTATTTTCTAAAATGGACTAGATTTTTTTCTCATGAATATTAATGTATTAATTTATTGTTTTTAAAAAAATTATCAGAAATTTTGATAAACGTTATATCGGTCAGATTGGTGGTAGCGCCCGGGTACCCCGGTACATTTGGGCGGGCTTGGTAATCCCAATAATTAGGAGTTTTTACGTGTTTTTGTAGAAATTAGATATGTACGAGTAGTACAACTATGGGGTCACTCACCTCATGCTCGCACTCACTCTCGTCCAAGGTCAGCTGCGCGTGTAGCCGAACTATATCTTCAGTCCGAATCCAGAGCGGAAGAGAAGGAGTATAGGGGAAAATAGCGTTAAAGGAGAAATAAATGGAAGGGGGCCGTTCATAGAGGAATGCACAACAGCCTAATCGTAGATATGAATAATTGTATGTGCCCAAATTAAATACTCGTGAAAAATATATGTCATAAATGTTTATTAAGTTTGCATTACGGTTAGTATGTGATAAAAGTTCATAGAAGATTGTTTATGTTTGAACGTTAGGCTGCCTGTATGTTCAGCTGTTCAGGCCCGCGGCACCTCACGTACAAAATTATACGTGAAATGTGCCCAAAATTATACGTGATATTTAATTCACTAATAATAAAGTATCAACTGTTAGCAATATGTCTGAAAAATATTTTTAAACCGTTGGCAACACTATTCTACGCTACGAGAAATGGCAGCTTTGAAGTCTGGGTAATAAAGCAAAAGGAAAAAGACGGGGGATTTTTTGGTGGGCATGTGTGCAAAAAGGGGGATTTTAAGCGGGAGCGTTGCAAAACAGTATATTAGCAAAATTTAGGTGTTTGGTTTGATAAATATTAATTGTGTAGTGAATAATTAGTTTAACACTAGAACTACCGACGATTGGGGTATACCTACTTCTACCGGAGGGGTCAAAATGACTTGTTTCTTAAATTAACAAGACATTTAATATACAGTATATTTAATTAAATAATTATAGTTTCATTCGTAAGAACAACGTAATTTCGATAATACTATTAGCATTTTTATTAACTATTTCGAGCGTTTTGCTTTGATTCTTTTATTATTGATGCATTGCATAAGAAGTTAGCTAATGCAATATAAAAAATAATTAACAAAAAGTATAAACGAAATGTTCTGCAGGCTATCGTCTAGTGGGCATTTACAACTCTTAAATGTCCATAGCATTGACTCGGAAATTTACAAGAGTAATGTTTGAATTTTATAATTAAAATGTTCGATATCTAATTCAAATACTGTTCAATCGTGCGTTAAGTTTACGCGGCGAAATACATTTCGCGGAAATTTGTGAAATACAACGTCAAATTTGTTACGACTATAAAAGCCGATAGGAAAAGTTTTACTGTAAGTTAAATATGTTAGTTCTTTACATTAATTGGTGGCGACAGTGTGACAAAACAGACTGCAAAAATTACAAACTATGACTGCAAACACAAGTTAACGCCCGTAATCCAGAAGGGTGGGCAGATATTACGGATTTACACTTGGCACGATATAAACATCAAACTATTTTTTTTGAAATTAAAAAATAATAATATGTATTGCTAATGTTATCGAAGAATTGAAAACCAAGACTGCTTTCTGATATTTGTAATGTTTTGTAAAAAAAAAAAGTATTTATTTAATGAACTACATTACTATGTTTTAAAATAAATGTAGTAAGATTTATGATAGTTTATATGAAAATAATAGATGTAGGCATTCCCTCTAGTCTTTTGATGTGGTGTTCTCAGCGGAAAGCTTTTAAAAGCACATTCAAAGCTTTCTGTGTATGTTTTGAAGCGGCGAACAATGAACGTCTTCATTGCCCAATCTTTTACGCAAGATGGCGAGGGGGAGAGGCTGTGGAGTCGTCAAAGACAAAGTGATAACTCGAGCGGAAAATTACTGTTTGATAATGAATGATAATTTGACTGTTGTCGAGCGTTTAACATATTTTAAGCGGAGCGTTTATTATATTTTTAAGGAACTATTTTAATTTTTTTTTGTATCATAAAGAGAAATAATGACATGAAAGTTGAATTAAATGTACACTTTTCACTCTCACTGATGTTAACGAACTCTTTCAACGAGTTAACACTCGCCATCTTAAGAGAGTCTACTCAGATTGCTTGCCTAGAAATATGTAGGTATGTTAATTTCATAAGATATTTTAAAATACACTTTCCTAGATGAATGTGGTACATTTCCCGGGAATATGGAAATACGAATTTTGCGTCTAATATCTCACATTTTGTAGGACAATACTCTCACTGTATAATAATATACGGTATACACACGAGTACACACTATACGAAACTGCTTTTATAATGTTCACTAAATAAAATAACATTTGAATTAGGTGTTGTTACGATAATTGTGAAATGTGCTTATATGGATAAGTATGTCGTCCAAAGTCAGTTAGGCAACTGCATTCATTCGTTTGTGCTGCTTTACCAATACATTTCCAGTAAGCCGGAAATGTGGGTGACAACATACCAGTTTTTACTCACCAAGAAATTAACAAGCATCTTATTTAATAACGTTCAAAGGATACCGCTGTGTATCACGCAGGCATAAAGCTGTGATTGCGAAGCTAAAGCATGAAGGCTGCTAACCGCTGTGTAGCGGCGTGCGTAACGTAACGCACGCACGCTGCCGCATGCTGTGAGCTTCCGATAAATCGCCTTTCCACTGAGCAATCTGTAAAAGCTTCGTTAAATTTGCGTCAAACTCACGATCTAACTGGCGATATTCAGATTTTAAATGACTTCTTACGGGTGACTTGTTCCCCGAAGAAAGATTCACTTTCTAGTACAATTGTGTATAGTTGTGTGTACGTTTACGTGGGTTGATATGCCGACCCCTTGTTTGGAGAACTACTAAACCTAGAAAAGTGAAACAAGGCGGAAGACTTTCTTTTATAATGCGTGTACCTTTTTCATGTCATCACAAACAATTTAGTTTATAACTACTTGTAAAAAATAACGAAATCCATTGTATTAAATCCAATTTTGAATAGAAATACCATAATATCAAACCTCTTGATGTTAAAATTTATACTTTAGCTATTTACTACAGTCAACACCACACGTGACATATTGAGGGTCACGTTAGGTCATTTTAACAGAAGCTATTTGCGAGGTGCGGCCAGCCGACTCTCCGGCCGTCCTTATTTATTATTTAAGCTATTTAATCGCCGGGGTACCTCGTTCACAGTGTGCTTAAAATAGAAAATCTTAGAGTAGTTCCATTAACTAAAATAATTGTTTAAAATTATTTTCTTAAAGATTGAAATCAATTGGAAAAAACTGTTTGTGGCAGATAAAACGAATATATAAATTATTTGATCCAGAATGATCACTAAAAGTCATCAACATTACAAGCACCAAACTTCGAATGGAATGTTAGGTAGACCAGGGAGTCCAGGACATATAGAAGAATAGTTCGTACTATACCGACCTTGTGTAGGTGGGAAAAGGACAGGGAGATATCTATATAAGATAAAGAAATGGACGACCAAAGTTATTTTGAGCTCTACATAGACAGATTTTCAAAATAAATTCCACGGCATAAGATTTCTTAGAAGGACCTCTTGTTGCCTAACCGGATTATAAAAACTAAAATAAAACACTTAATATATAATATGTTTTTACACGTAGCTACCGACACAAAATTAATGGCTAGGATATTTAAAAATATATATATAGAAATATTTTTGACGTCTTAACTGTTTTCTCTGTTCTAAAGAGAGATATGGTGCGACTGCCAATATTTTGGGACAGGCAAGACTCCATTATCCTAAACTTAATACTACAAGTGGTAGTAAATGGGTTATTTATAATTAAAAGGAGCGCCTACCCGTGTGGGGTTGTCTATTTAATGTATTACATCTAAGTAAAAATAAGTATTATTTCATTAAACGCTTTTCTAATACTTTTAAGTTTTTTCTCCATAAAATGATTTACATAAAATCACATTCCTTTACAATATCAGAGATGAAATAAAGGCTTGCTTGCACGAGGAATTGACTTGTTTTTAAATAAGTTGTTTAATTTTTTTTTTAATAAAACTTTTTGATGAAATATTTGTAGAAAGTAATTTTATTCTTATTATTTCATTCTTTACAAAAATTACGGAATTGAAAAAAATCCTCTGACAACATTGTACGAGCCGGCCGGAATATTCTAGAACAAATTTGTCGGCTGGCGCCGGTGATGGGCTTTGAATTCAATTTCCGCCGCGTGTCCGATAAATTTCAACACTCGCGGGCTTCTATTTTTTTATTGATAATAAAATTTAACAATTTCACATAGGAAAAAAAATAGTAAATATTTTCGATAGATTAATATGATGACATAATATAATCATAATATAATCAAGATTATTTATTGATTATATTATGTCATACCTGATATTTGGCTGTTTTAATCGATTTCAAAAAAGTTTATGGGGTTTGTTGTATTTTCTAAGTTTGTTGTCGCAGAACTTCTTCATTTAAGAATCGATTTAAAAAAAATCTTTAGTTCGAAAAGAAACATTGGCGAGTTAATTTTTGTTCCGAAGATATACCGAAAATTTACATACTGGGAGACTGAAGACAGGCCCTGGTTGGATCTAATGGATTTGTAACGAGACGTAACGTGAATTATAAATGATTATAAATAAAACAAGGTGCTGCCCGCGGCTTCTCATGCCTTTGTAGGGAAGAATTGTACAAATTTAAAGAAATTTTGTTTTTGTTAAAAGAAAAACGTTAAAAGATTACATTCATTTTTAATTTAATAAATTTTCTCGTTTCTAACTGTCAAAATGATGTGTATCCGTTTTATAAAACGTCAGTAAACGTGATGGAAATAAAACGCGCTTGCAAAGCAAAGTGTATGTCAAACGGAAATTGAGTTGGAAGTTCACGCCGATGCAGCGACGTTGCTCGTAAAATTCGGCATCAAGACTGTGCTTGTCCCTTTTCCCTAAAAGTGCATACGTGCTTAATGTTTCGTTCTTTTTATTAAAAGTTCAATATAGAATAGGAAAAGTAACAAAATAATTAATGTATTATCCATAACTATAACATAACATACAACATAGTATTATAACAAAAACCTTTTACTTATAAAAGGCTGTTTGTTGCCTTTTTTAGCAAGCAATTCACCGATGATGATAAGTGACCGTCTCTGCACATTAACATTCGCAACATTCGGAGGAGGAGCGGAGGCAATTAGATATAAAAGAAAAAGCTTGATGATTGTTGAGATGAAGGGTATGAGGCTCACAGCAGCACTCATTAACTGAAAAGCTGATGTATAAATACATTTACTTTCGCTGGTATTCTGAGAGCAGCACTCAGTTGATCAGGATTTTCGTATAGCAATCGTTACTGGCTCTGTAACTGCTCAAGAGACGGTTTTCCGTACGTACTCGATTTCATTATTTTCTTATTTTTTCGTCTTGTGCTCTATACACTAGAAGTTCCATAATAATCGACGAGGACTTACCGGTGTAGTTAAATACATTGGTTTAGTTTGGCATTGTCCGGATGTAGTGTATCCGGCGACGGGGTCCGGTCGCGCCGGGTAAGCGGACAAACCGGAACGATCTCTTTCCGATTGCCTGCTGAATAATGGAGTACTTTGTGTACAGATTAGCCGCAATATTTGTCATTGTATTATGATTGATTTTTTTTTACTTGACCCGTCAGTATTATGTTTATCGATAACAATTAATTGACAACAACGGTAATCAACGAACAGGAATTTTACCTCATACATAGTCAACCACACGGCCGAGCAGACTAACTGGCAGAATTAGCCGAAACTAATTTTGAAAGGGTGCCCTGTTTCATATGACAAGCGACAGATCCGTGTGGACACGCTTGACATATGGAACAGGCGATATGTGGAAGGGAAACAGGCTCAATAACGAATCTCTTTTCCCCGACGCCGTTAGCGCTTACCCCTCACTCCGGAAGATTGAAGTGGACCCCGTGCTGGCGCAAGTCTTGGCGGGGCACGGGGGGTTCTCAGAGTACTTGAGTAGGTTCAAGTGCAGGGAGAAGCCCTCGTGCATCAGCGGCCCGGCGCGGGAAGAGTCTGTGCTGCACATCGTTGTTGCATGTCCGGTCTTCGCGGCAATAAAGACGGAAACTGAAATTAAAATAAAACAAAAAATAAATTTAAATAGTCTCAGTGGTTTAATTAGAAATAAGGAACAGAGAAACATTTGTCAAATACTGTACATCCTTAGCTCTAAAAGTTATCATTAGAAATAAGGTATAATACGAAATAAACGTTGTAAATAGTTTTAAGCACAATATTGTAAAAGTATTTAATTGGTAATAAAGAAATAATGGAAATATAAAAATCTAAAAAGAAAATAAAGTCCCTGGTCCAACCACGTTAAGGGTTCGAGAGGACGGCACAGCGCCGCACAAAAAAAACACACGGCGAACATGCTGTGAGACGTGGACAATAACTGGATATTTAAATTTATATGTGAAGATAATAACTTCCCAATCGAACCCCCGCAAGCTTTTATGCAAGTTTATTTTTAATATGACATGTGTACGTCTATGGTCTATGACGACTCGTACAAAAATATATACACATACATATATATGTACTCGTATAATCGTAGGTAAGTAGACGTATCAGTCAGTAAGTAGTCGTAAGGTAGACATATTAAAATAGCTGAGTGGCGTTTATTGCTATCCTTTTTTAATTGGAATGGAATGGAAGCATGTATATTCTAGTGTTTCCGGGGTGCTGAGCGCGGCTGGGAGGCGGAGCGAAGGAATAGTGGCTCATAGCGAGGGGCGATGCATAGAGCCAGAAACAAATTTTGAGTACGCACGTTGATTGAACACGCGATACTATTGGTATTAAATTTGTTGCCCCTAAAAAGCCATAAGTGAAAGTACTGGTCAAGCAGGATGAGGTGAATTATTTAAGTTTGCAAGCCCTGTGCTATTTTATGCATAGAGTTCGGTGACAGATCCAGGATTCTGATTTGGGAGGGCTTGCACCCCATTTTGCGGGAGGGGCTTGGGGGCTTGGGCTCTCTCTCGAAGTTAGCTAAGTTTAAATTAGAACGAGATATTATAATGCTGGCTTAATTTTTAGTAGAATATTAATTATCAAGTTCACTTCATAACTTGTCAAGGCAGAGGGTCCTCTCGCTCTACACAGTAATCTCATATATATTATTAATTTGAAAATTTTGCCATAATTTTTTCGTTAGTGCATTTTCTTACTAACATTATATTGTCAGTATGTTAGAGAACTGGGACGCACTAATGAAACTAGAGCTCGCTTTAGTTATGAAGTCACAAAGCTGAGACAGTTTTTAATCAGCAGCTGTGTCTCAAAGAAAATTTATAGAAAAGTTTTTGTTTTGTGCACAAAGAACTTTTAGAGGAACAAACGCGCGGCCGGCTTGCTTGTTGCTGTTTACTGACTGCAGGCCCAAGTCTTGTTGAAAATATATATATCAGCGATATAGATATTATTACTTTTAACTCTATATGTAATTTGTAAGCAATTCTGAATAAAAGGATATTTTATTTTTTATTCTATCTAGTCTAGTCGAGAAATGATTGAAATGCGAATAGCGGAGAATCGCATCAGCTGGAAGGCATTGTGGAACGTCTTCATTCAGCAGTGGACTGATACAGGCTGATAGGATACAAATGATGATTTCTGTATTGTTTTACTGAATTGCAGCAGCAACTATTTATAAAACTTTAAAATGATTTCTCAGGATAAGTATCGATTAAAATTGTGAAATTAAGACATTGCATTTATTTAAATTTTTTATATTTATGCAGAGCAGAGAACGGATATTATAAACTTGAAAAATTTACATAGAAAGTTACTGAAGTCTTTCCGCAGTGAACATTTTCTAGTTAAAGCGTCCAACGTGTGTTCGTAAACAATAAAGCTTCTGATGAAGTTTTAACTGAATCGTTAGTGCACGAGCACCGTGTTACCGTGGCATGCTTCATCCGGCCTTCAGCACAAGTTTCATGTACATAATGGAAGAGAAGAGCTAATACGTTATATGTATACGCCAATAAAGTAATACTACGGATTTCGTAAGGTTATAACCTAGCCTAGGTAATGTTGTTCACCAGTGTGTGTATATATATATATATATATATA
>DWLR01004211.1:0-12407 GCA_018246295.1 Papilio alexanor hazarajatica
TGTCTTGGGTGGGAATCGAACCCACGACCTGCGGCGCGAGAGGCAAGTGTCTTGCCACTGCGCCAACCGGTCAGTCCTTAATATAGTAACGGTTCATCTATTTCAAATTGTTTTCGTTTTAATTGTACCAAAATTAATTCTAAGTTGTTCTAGGAACACGAACGTGAGCACCGTATGCGGCGCGAGTCTTGCGAACGCTGGAATGTATCCTTTGAAGAACGCGAGCGGACCTTCCTTAGCTGTTCCCATGACGAGAGTGAATATACTCTTTACTTCCCCAGGCTTGGCGTTCATTGCTCTCGTTTTTAATACATCCACTGGCTGAGTCAAAGTTGTTGCAATACCACCCTGAATAAAAAAATATTATGGAGGCTACATAGTCGGTAAGCAATATAGAATTAGGACAATAAGGAGACTACTTTAAAACATAAAAATGGCAGAGCCCCCAACAACATTAGTTGTACGAATGGGCGCTCGATTGGTGAAATGTGACGACCTCACAGAAGACAGGCGTGAAGTAGAAGTATTCTGCGTTTCGTCTGATGAGTGAGGTGCCAGAGTCCCGATTCTAGTCCTCTTCCCCTTCCGACCCTTTTCTAATAGAGAAGAAATAGGAAGAGGAAGTTGATTAGACGAGAGAGTAAATACTTAATTAAAAGAAATGTTATTATTTTACCCAGACAAAGTCGTAAACTTTGTCTGTGTAAAATAATAACTTTGAGCAATATCTATTTCTTTTTTGTTATTATACTAAAACTAAGATATTTAACATGAAAGTGTTTATTTTTGAAGTCTACCATTTGGTCCTTTGAGTCTAAAATTCTCGAACCAAAGTAATTGAAATCTCTGATTTAAAATTTTGTTATCAGTGATTTAAGAATTAATTGACGCATTGTTTCAAAATATGGATGTTTTAACTTGTTGTTCCCTTTGAGTTTACTTTTGCTCATTTTTAGCTAGTGGTCAACTCACCGCTAGCAAACTGGACGTAACGTGCGTGAACACGTTGTCCTGAAGGTACTTAGTGGCCAGAAGTAGTTCCTTAATCTTGTCGTAGAAGGAAAGCTGGCCGATAGTCATGAGCACGGCGCGGCTGCATGTCATGGAGGCACCTGCCCACAGGCGCAACACCCCCTCCTCTGTCGCCACCTTCCACAGACCGTGGATAGCGTTCTTATAGCTGCAGACAAAAGTTATTAAAATGTTTTAATCAAAGAAGTTATATACTTAATACAGTGGACGAAAGTGAAGCCCATTAAAAGTCACCAATTGATGACATCGTAAAATCCCACAATCAAGCGACACAAATTCAAATATGTTTGCTGCAGTACAAATTCAAAGTTTCAAAGTTCTGTGTAGGCACCCAACCTAGATTTCGTAAATGGATGGAAGTCCTGAAATTACTATAAAAATCTTTTGATTTTTTTTTTCATATATTACATAATATGATTTAAAAATAACAAAATATTGTTTTATATATAATCACATATACATATAATTATAGACATTGAGTATCTTATCTCATGTACTCGAGATAACTAAAGAGTGTTTCGGATGATTAACTGATGGTTGATGCTGAGATAAAAAAATATCTTCACAATTGATAACTACAGTATTGATGTAAGAGAAACATGTTATCATGTGATTTAAAACAGATACATACTGGTTACATAAACTTTGGGGGGGTAATAGAATATATCTATTACTAGGAGGAAATTAAGGAAAATTATTTTGTAGTTTTGCAATATACAGTATAATATTCTACCCTGAAACATTCAAGGGAAAATATATTGATTAGTTTGGTGTCATACTAATGATGGACAATATTATGTGTACCAGAAATTAATGCCTGTAGCAGATCCAGAATTGTCCTTTGGGGGGAGAGATATTTAAGCAACCCGAGAGTAGGTTTTAACACAGTAAAAGCTTTACACATAACAAGTTAGTATATTGCTGCCTAAAAAAATTAATTACCAAGTTTCCTTTAATTTTGTTTCACAGAAGGAAGTTAAGCAATTAACCTCCCTTATTCACCACTGCCTGATGTATTAACATGTATGCATAGATGTATGGATTGTTTAAATAAAGTTGTATATATCATGATCGTGATAATGAGAGTGTTTAACCACAGTACTGGTTTTAGTGCTTCTATTTTTCTTAATTAATCTTTCTATTTTATCTTCAATCATCTAAATCTTTCAATAAAAATAACTGATAAAATATCTCTTATACATAAATAAACTTACTTTCTCCTCTGTTCTGGTGGGAGCTTTACATCATTCTGCATCCGGACATTTACTAAATCAGCTGGATTTCCAACAAAACCTCCAGCAAACCCTCCAAGACCAGCCAGGAATGCTGACATGAAAAATGATAAGGGTTGACCCTGAAAAAAAGACCTATAATCATTAACATGTATGCATATAATAATGATGTAAGTGTTTAAGAATAAACTCTGAAACTTCACAATTTTTTTACCATTATGAAGCCTATAGTTGTGAAGATAATACGGCCTATTTTGTTTTGAATAATTATAAGATCAGTCTTTAGGTAACATAATTTGTAAATAATCCTTTATTACTAACATGCAATAATCAAAATTACCTGGAAATGCAGGCACAGGCAGGCAGAGAAGTATTTCATAACTTCAATAGATCATTGAAATATTTCTTACATTCAAATTGTATTAAATAAATTGTAAATGTAAACTTCTAAACTAAAAACTATTAAATAAATAATTAAAATTTAAATTAATTATTAAACACATTTTATGGCTAAACCTATTATGTCGCCCTACAGATTTGTTATGGTGTCAATTAAGTATGATAATGATTTATATATTTAACTTTAATTCAAAAACTAACATAAACATACATTTTTAAGTAGGCAGTACTTGTAGATAATTTTCTTATATGTTAAATCATTCAAGTTGCAATAGTTAACACATTGTGATATCTAGAAGTAATTAAAATTACAATGCTGGTCCTACATACAATTTTGTTTGCTTAATGAAAAATAAAAAGCCATAGTGTTATAACACTGATTTGTACTGGGTTTACAGACATTTGGAAAAGTTGAATTTTTAGAATTAATACTACATAAAAATATGATGTCTTTTTCTAAAATGTTAGAAATTTTAATTAGTAGAAAACAATTAAAATGGGAACTCACATTCTTTGGTGCCAGGTGCTGTTTAGCCATCTCATAAATACCAAATCTAGCTGTTGAATATGTGAGTTGCCTTAGAAGAGATGCTGATATACCATTATAAAGGCCCATTACTCCTGTTGAATAACAATGTGTTTAATTTCATGACAACAATAATAGGGCATATAAGGATTCTTTAGGATACTTGAATCCATTACCTATTTGTTAGTTTGGTGATCATTCTAATAAATCTAATTGTTCAATATATAGGTACCTTGATTTCTTAAAACAATTCCGGTGAGCTTCAACATTGAGACGTTTTTTCCTTTTTGTGTTTGCATTTGAACTTTTAATAGATCCAATGGATGTGTCACGCATGCTGCTCCAGCTGATGCCAAGCCCCCGAAGTACCATTGTGAAACTCTTATTTCAGTTGCTTTACTCATAATACTGAAATAATTTCACAAATTGTGGACATATATCATTAACCTATCTGCCAACATTAACGTAGATTCTACTATCTAAGATTAGTAAAACGGTGACAACAAATATTATTTATAAAGGTTTTAGACACATCGCGTTCTTTAGATCATATTTATATGCTGATTATTATAATTTTAATTTTCTCATTATCAGATCTTTCGCGTGCCCATGAAATGATAACGCTAAATCAATTGACATTTGTTGTCAATAATGATAACTATAGGGAACTATTGGTATAGTTTTACATTTATTCTTTGACAGTGGTTAACAGTTTTAATTGTCGTTAATATATTTTAGGTAAATTTATTTTGAATATTATGATAATAATTTATACCAATATTAAAAATCAAAAATTTGCTAACCAGCATTTTGTAAGTGTAAAGTAACGATATGTACATAAATACAGACAAATGACTCTCGCACTAAACAGAGCTCAACTGTATAAAAATATTAAAGCTATTATAAAATTAATGCTAGGTATATCATTGAAAAATAGCTGACTTAGGTAAAATTTTACAGCCGGTTTTAAAATTAGAAACGACTGGGTAAAAAAGTTCATCTAAATGAAAAATTAATTTCACATTTTTATTTGTATTACGGGATTTTAATCACTTGCCACCAAGTATATTATGTATATACCAGAACAAAAAACTTTTATAACTGCTACAGATCTATTATTTGCTACTGACAAGTAGAAAATGTTTATTACATTATCTCTATTTTGTAAAAAATTAAATTGATAGGAAACGTCAAAATCAAAATATTTAATTTGAAGGACGTTCATTTGTTTTCATTAATTAACCTCTAATAATAATACTTTATAACATAATTACAGCAATTAATTTTTTTTTAACACAAAACATATTTATTAAGCATATATCATATTTGGAGAAGAATTATAGTTGATTTATAAGGTACTCACCCTTTTTGTTTGTTATTTAATTTTTTTTAATAAATTGGAGTTTGAATTTCACTGAATTTTTTTACGTTTAAGTGGTCTTAATTATGCTGCTTTGGAGTTATGACTGACTGTCAGGGTTATGTAATATTAGACCGGAGTTTTAACCTTGCAAGTAACACGGGCACTGAGGACGCGAGCTAGAAATTACTCTCGTGTATGATATATATTGCAAAATATTCTATAATGAGTTGCAAACTATAGTTGTTTATCGCGTCTCTCGTTATATCAAGTCATAATTTTCTGTTAACGTTCGACGATAACACGTTTGAATGTAATACTTTTTTTTTTCAGCATGTCTGCAGACGTTATATCGGCTTTGGAACTGGATAAAGAAAATATACACAGTCGAATATTAGTCGTTAAGGAAATTAATAACTGTAGCAGTTCTTTCATAACTAGTTCTGCTTTAGGGCATTTAATTAAGAAGAAAACCGCAGTTATCATTATTTCTACTCACAATTCCATAAAGCACTATCAGAATGTTGGCTTGAAAATGAATTATAACCTAAATAGAAGTCTAGATGACGGTTATGTAAATTTCTATAATGTTGGTGAAGAATATGTCAATAAAATGCTAATAAATGAATATATAACACCTGAACATATTTTTCAGAGTATAAAAGACAAAATTGTATTTATGAGGACGAAGTATAATGTGGTAAATGTTATTTTTGATGGGGTATCACATTTGTTAGATATGCATTACAGTCTTAAAGAAGTGAATTTAATTTGTTCAAAAGTTATTGAATTAGTAAGAGAATATAACAATTCATTACTTATTTGGCACTGTAATGTAGCCAGTGACCATGATATGACAAATGTTTTAGCTAATATTTTATCACATAAATCATATATGGTGATAGAAGTTGAGAATCTCGCATCAGGATGGAGCAATGATGTATCGGGACATTTGACCATTAAATATCCCGGCAAAAAATTTGATAATGAACACATCTTTTCATTGGATATCAAACCTGCTCAGTATCTATTTAAATTATTTGATAGAGGTGTCAAATTACTTGCACCTGGTACTGTATAACTTTTTGGCAATTTATATAAGGTCTATTTTAATAGTCTTTATTAGGAATAAACTTTATAAAACTTTTCTTAAGTACAATTTGCTGATTTTTTTTTCCTATACAAATGTCATATCTGTTGTTTCCTCACTAGGCAAGCCTGTATCGAGGAGACATTTCTTTTCTGAGACAAACAGAAGCTTTTTTGCTCAGCAAACATTGAATATGGATAGGTTGTGTTACAGTAAACTTAAATACTCAGTAATATAAATGAAATATAAAATAAAGTACACCAAATGAAAGGTCAATAAATAAAGAAAGTTACTTACTATATATTATAATACTTATATAATTACTATATACTATATGTTATAATAAAGTTTCACATTTCACAACATTGAACATTGTAATGAACTACAAATTGAAACTAAACATCATATACTCATAAGTAACTTAAATATTGTTATTTTACTGTACATAAAAATAGTTGAAATTTAATATGAGTCTACTAGTATTACAGTTATTTTTGGAAACAGTTTTCTGTAACAGTGTTCTGTTCAAATTGTTGTTCCAATAATTAAAAAAAAATGTATAAAAAAGTTTCCATGGAAATAATAATTAAAAAAAATACTTGTTTATTTTTACTACAATTTATCAATTTAAATTACAATATTTAGCAAGAACACAGTTTGATATTGTAAATAAATGTATGGCTTAACAACAGATAAAACTAGTGAACTGTTACAAAAAGGGATTCATATAGAAAATAAATAATGATTTATTTATGTATTTTACTCTGTTCAAGCAGGAGATAGAGAATACTATGATTCTTTTCCTTCAACATCTTTATTTCTTGACACCTGTTTTTGGCACCACACTTGTAAAATATACATTCCGATACATTAATTTTTCAAGGTTGTCGCGCGACTGAACTGAAAATAAAAACTAGGAAACGGAATTCGAGTACAATAAACTTATAAGTACTTACGTACGTACTAACTTATAAGTAAGTACAACGTAAGCGACGTCGAACTTCGCTCCATTGGAACGTTGTCACTTAACCCTTGAATTTATTACGACGAATTAAAATATGTCAAAAAGCAAAATTAATACAAGGACTTTAAATATCAATATTAACATATCCAATCTTTAACAGATAAATTATTTACACTAAGATTAATTCATAATTACTGAAGTTAGAAAGTTCGCATGAAAGTTTCATTCGGTTTCATTTGTGGTGATTAGTCGTTGCTAAGTAACCGGCCAGGCGAAGGTTAAGTTTGGATTATCTCGCAGTTCATGTGGAACCTCCGCGTTGAAAACTACCCACTTAAATAACTGACAAACGATGGAAACACTATGTAACGATTACATTGCCTCATAAACAAAACGTATTATTTGATTGGAATAAATGATTGCTCATGCATTAATGTAATGATAAATTATATTTTCGTCTGTAAAACTATCGAAGATTAAAGTGTAGTGTCGTGTTGTCAAGCTAATAGATAATATAATAGATGCAATGACTCAAAGTACATCAAGCAACGAAAAACTCCATAACGGAGTTCGCACAGTTAGCGAGGAAAAGCTTATGGTAAACTATTATTTTTAATTTTCGTGTGTTATTGTAAGAGATAGTGACAAGACTAATCTCTGTTGCAAAGGTGAGTGGCAGTGTTTGTAGGGGACGACCCACAAAAACTTATGTGGATCAAATTATGACATCCTGAAGAAAGGCTAATTGAGGTGCCGGAGGCCTAATTTTAGTCCTTCTCCCACCCATTTCTAATAGGATAGAAAGAATAAAAATATAGAATAAGAATAAACATAGAAGGAAGTGTCCCTGTCTATCCCCTCCTCTGTCTATAAAAGGTAAACAACGCACAGGAAACTCGCCCAATCCGGTAATGATAATAAAGTAATGGCCCGAGCCGATGTTCCCGAGGCAGCCCTCGAGCTTAGTTACTCTTAACGAGGTTTCGGGCCTTCAGCGCTCTGCCGCCTCAAGCTCGGTGTAACTGTAAATGCCTCCTCAAGGCAAAAAGTGACAAATCAGTCACAAAAAAAGGAAAGTCGCAAATACTTTTTGCAGATGTCTATATCGTCACGTCATATATGTTGTAGCGGTCACTTAGGTAATCTCGTTTGCCACCTTTTTGTATAAAAGAAAAATTTAAGGAGCACCAATAATCCACGAGCATTTATGTATAGATGTATGGATATAGAAGTGAGAAAGGTGTGTCAGGATTGGACCAAGTGGAAATTCATAATCTCTGCTTACCCCTCTGGTTTACGGGCCCGAGTGTAATGTTATTTTTTTTATTTAAAATTGTACAGATGAGTTTTGGTAGTAGAGGTATAGATATTGTGGTATCGTTTGCGATTAGAAATTTCTGTATCTGTCTTGTACATTTTTGGCGCAATGAACTTACCTGTTGTCATATTTGGTATGCAATAAGCTGATTAAAAACTAGACTTTGAAGTCGGAAACTTATGTACTCTTATAATTTATAAAATTTTTGTTTCATACATTTACGTGTTTATTAATTATGACGGAGATGATAGTTAACTGTAAAACTTAGATAAGATTAGACAAATCCTAATTCATTCACCGAACATATTCTTTTTTGAAAAATTTAGTACATTAAAAACTTAAATTAATAAACTAATATTAACTAATAGAGCAATTTGATTGATCTACATGCTCTGGCGCAAGAGCGATCTTGATAGCTTATTTTTACGTCACAAATAACTGACTACTACTGGATGAGTCTGTTATTTATTAATACATTATAAATCTACGTTACAAATATTTATAAATTTTTGTAAAATGATAATAATTAATTTATATAATCTCTTTATTGACCATTTTTATCTGTTAAGATAAAACATTCGATATCTGTGCACGTATGCTCGCATGTGTTGTAATTAATTTTTCCTGTTTACGTGGATTTCTCTTTTTTAGCGCAACTTTACTGGTTGTTATTAAACGTTACATAATAAATCATTTAAGGCCTATATCTAGTATTGGTTGGTAGTTTCTCGCATCCGTAGGAGGGACTTAAAATAAATCTTACCACGAAAAAATAGCACCACCCAAAGAATACTTATATACTCGTAAACGTTACTTTAAACGTAACTTTGAATCGACAATTGTGTTGATTCAAACATTCTTTAAATAATGATTTATTAAAAGCGAGCGTTCGAATTTTTTACTCGGCAATTGGCAAAAAGTCATTAGCAAACAGTCTACATACCATCCTTTACAATAAATTATTTGGTTAAAAATAAGCCAAAAAGCAATTCCTTTTCTACTAATTGAATTAAATATGAGTGGTAAATATAACTCGTTTTAAAAAATCACCCCCAGCTACGACCGGTGGTAAAACAAAGATAAGAAAATTAAATTGTCCAATTACTACGTTTATAAAGATGAGGTAGTAAGTTGGCGTGGGACCGAAACAATTGGAGACTCACTGTCGGAGGCCAAGGCCCACTTTGGGTTGCTGCGCCACTTCAGTTAGTTACTTTAAATAACCTTTTCGGTTGACTTGTTACCGTGAATTTGTACTGCTGAATACATTAACATGTTTTTCGGAGACATCTTAATGGAAAAATCTTATCTCGGAGAGAGAAATAGAGGGAAAGACGGAGAGAGAGAGATGGTAATCTCTCCCACATGTTTTTGTGTAAATATTTTGGCAGCTATACTATACTTTGCAGTTCATATGTACATATATGCAGCTATACTATTCTTGTCTATGTTAGAGCATCTTTTAGTTGTCGTAGTTTTATACGTGAAAATTGTGATTAAAGAAAATTAAATAGGAAATAATTCTAAAAATCTAAGTAAAAAAGAAAGACAAGGTTAACAGCGATTTATATTTTGATACCGTTGTTTGTAGTTAAGTCCCTATTATGTACGTGAAGTGTTGCGTGAAGTTATCGTTTAATTCTTATTGTGTTATTTCTATTAAATGATGTTATAGTTTAATTCTTATTGTGGTGTCAGACGCTAAGTCTATTGCGAGATGTCGTTTTTTTTTGGTAATTAATGTGAGAAAAGTGAAACAAACCCGGCTGTGATCCACCCATGTGATATCTTCTGAATTGCTCGAGACAATTTACAGGATGTACTAACTAATGTTAATTTATATTAAAAAAAATATTTACACCCGCTATCTATGCCATTACCATAACGGCACATGGGGCTCGGAGCCAGGGCTCCCGAAATGCCTTATTCGCGTATCTTCATAGTCGCTCCACTCTTGGCAGAGTGGTCGTGGTTAATACGATTCGGAAGACTGGGAAGACATCCCGCCACCTCTGCCTGCAAGCCTGCTAGCCATATTCACGTATATTGTTATTTAAAATTAAACTAATACCACAAAAATATTTTGAAAGTAAATGAGGAGTATTTTTCGACTATTTGGCAATATTAAACGGTAGCAATAGTTTCCAACAAAGTCGTCTAATGTGCCCCAGGACCCGAAAGAGGCTAAGACGGTTCGAGTCATGATATAGACACATTACCATACAGACTCAATTCAGCTAAGGAGCTTCGCTCTACTGGAGATCTCATAACTTATTTAAAGTAAAATAATCCAGTTTCCAAGATTAAAGTTTTACACACACTTAACCTGAATTGTTTTCGATGTGATTTTCCACTATTATTACGGAAAACGAAAATTAAATATATAGAATAGTAAAATAGTTGTAAAGTTAAAGCTATTAGTTTTAGTAGAAGCGTATCGTATGAGATTATCTTAATAATCAAAATTATCCAATTGAAAGGGCGGATCATTATATAAAAAGTTGTCCATAAACCTCATGAATTTTATTATATTCAGAATTATCATGTTGTACTGTCTGTGGTCTATTGTGCTCCAATATTTGTGATTTTGTCAGTACTGGATCTGATATATAGGAAAAAATTTGATTTATTTCATGATTATTTTTTTTGAAACCGTTGAGTTTAATTAATCACTCTTTTTATATCGGAAATGGGGCCAGTAGTCAAGGTTCCGATAGTAAAAAGGCGAAGGTTGCAAAGGTCTCGCATGATGTATGTCAACAATAAACATGTTAATTTTATTAGTTCGATTATTCCCAAAAAAATGGAATACTTTATACAATGAAATATGTTTACTATTATTATTTCTTATTTTTAAATTGAGAACAACGCTATATAACAAGTCTTTGTTTTTTACACCAACAAATAATATTGTTAAAAGTAATGAATTAAAATGTTCGATAATTTCCTACAGGTGGCAGTACGCGTGCGGCCATTGCGGAGCGATGAGGGCCCACGGATCGTGCATGTCGTCAGTGATAAGGTGATGAAGTCAAGAATGACAGCAGTAATTTTATATCACACAAAAAGTAAACTGTCTGAAGGTACGGATCGAGCGGTTGTTTGAGACCTTCGAGGCCTCACCTATACACATTTTCAACATCGAAATGAGTAGCAGATATTTTGCTAGCTTTTATGTAGGACAAAGGAAGGCCTAAATAAGAAAAAGATGGTGGTAGTGGTAATGGATGAGGAAGAATATAACATTTCCTATTAGTAATTTAGTTTAACATCCTATTAGTGGGTTATTAGAAATGAAACAATGAATTATATATTAATTCTGCCAAAATATGTAGTATGTATTGTTCTAAAATTTGGCATGTAATATATTGACTAGATGTTGGTGTTGGAGGAGGAAGCGGACAGCCGGCGCGATGTTCTCCGTCAGCGGAGAGTAAACGACAAGCATTACATATACGACAAAGTCTTTGGAGAAGAAAGCACTCAGGTATCAATTGCAGCACTACACGGCACCTCGAATTGTTAAAGACAATAGTATCTACCATACTTAGTCTGGTTTAAGGGGGTATCACTGCGGCACTTTTTATAATAGAAAGCTATCACTGCTACACATTAACATCTGCTAAATTATAGTCAAGGATGAGATTCACACTTTTTGTATATTATAAAGCTGAGGCATGTCGCACTTACTGATTAGACGAAACGCAGAATCATAAAAATGCCACTAGATACCGCCAATCCTATATTGAAATTATTTATTTAATTAATTAATAAAATCTTCAGCTTCTTACTTGTTTACGAAACATCATATAAATTTAAATTCTGTGTCATAGATATATTCTACCATCCTACAAAAGGAAGGAGGAGGATCCAACCTGGAAGTTATGGAAGTCCTTAACAATATAGATTCTCTATCGAAACCTAACCTTTAAATTTTAGCTTTAAATTTAACATTAATTTTAGTCCAATACCTACAATATTAAGTAAACTAATTTGCAACAGTACAAACTTTTCAACCTCCGTTCTATTGTACTGTATTAAAGTATTACAGCCAGTTTAGTATTCGTTTAAATTAATGTACCATACAATATAGTGCAGATTGACTGCGATTAGTGAGGTATGATTTGAACCACTGCTTGTAGATAATAAGTGCATTAGCACAAGCCGTTCTTTGTCGCACAAGCTCTTTTAGTCTCATCTCTACTAGAGATATCATGTATAGATCTCAACAAAAATAATAATTAAAAAAGGGCATTTCGCCAGCTTCTTTGACGTCAAACACCTCAATCCAACCATGAGTGCTGTAAAGCTCTCGAAACGTCGGGAATTATATATTAATTAAACGTGATAAAATCCGTAAAATTAATTTAATTACAATGTTTACAGGTTTTTTTAATGAAATTTACTTCGTTTAAACTTTCGTGAGACATTATCAAAAACTAATTAATTACTATCGGCTTACTCACGATTTGAATGTCCGGTGACG
>DWLR01004212.1:0-12406 GCA_018246295.1 Papilio alexanor hazarajatica
ATATATATATATATATATATATATAATAAAGTATAATTGAGATAGTGAGTGATTGATATGGTATCAAAAGAGATCGTAACGAATTCGCATTTCCGTCATGACTCTACAAAATTTTGATTACAATGTGAATCGCAGGGATTTAGACATCTAAAAAAAAAAACGAAATACAAATTAAAAAAAAGAGTAATCCACGTATTTCCCTGTTCATCAAACAGTTGTCTGAGACTGGTTATAAAAATTACGTGTGAGCAATACAAGGCTTAGATTAAAACATTATCACATATATCGGGGGCCATAAAGTAAATTGTCAAGACGCCTCCATTACTTTTATTGCTATAAAACAGTTTCAAGTCGGTCTTAAAACGGGCTGTTCGCTTCAAATGAGTGATCCCTCTAAAGTGTTATTTAAACAAAAGTGACTTTGACACAGAAGTCGAGTGTAAACGTCTATATTTAATATTTAGTTAGGATTAATGTGACAAAATTTAATGTATTGTAGTTTAGTTTCAGATAAAATACGAGCCTCAGTAAAATAAATTTTACAGTATTTTTGACGTGGATGTTGGTTGATGAAAAGATGCAGTCTATGTTAATCTTTATAATTGTTACATTCTTTGTTAATTAATTAAAAATGTTATTTGTTATCCTGCAGTAAAGCGTAAATTGGTGCAACCGTTCATACGTATTTGTCTTACGCATGCTTTATTAATGTAGACTTCAATTTTTTTTTTATTGCCATAACGTTATGGAAACCTCAAAGAAACTGATAAAATGTTTCAAATAAAAGTTATTGAACGCGTTTGTTCGTTCCCCGCGTAGTTTTAAAAAACTTAAAACTAAAATAACTTAAATTTTTAAATAACTTAAAGAGTAATATCAGACTGAGATTGTTGTCTATTCATAATACATTTTTTTTTTAAATATTGTGCCCAACATACGCTCAAGTAAGAAAAACTTATTTTATCAAAAAGGTGGAAAACAAGCAACCGGTCAAGTGACCGCTACCCATAGACATCTGCAGCAAGCATTTGCGAGTTGCAGATGCGTTGCCTACCTTTATCTATTAAAGAGGATAGACAGAAAAATGGATTTCCTTCTCCTACCCATCCCTTTCCCCGTCAAATCCTCTTTTCTTTCCTATCTATTCCTTATTAGAAAAGGGGGAAGGCGAAGAAGATTAAAATAAGGGCTCCAGCACCACACGCCTCAGACGAAACACAGAATACTTCTACTTCACGTTTGTCTTTTGTGATCGAGCGGGCAAAATTATGTATTGCACGAATTGCAATAGATAATTTTGTTGCGGAATCCACCACTGTTATATACTTAACTTATTCATAGCTTCAGCTTTTTTAATCACGCTGTTGGCGAGCTTATTAACTAATTTAAAATGTCCATACATTTCTCCTGATTATGTAGTAACGTAGCTAAACATACACAATTTACAAGCGAAGCCTGCTCCGGTATCTCAGGAGTAGCAGAACTAAATGTTTGCCAACATTTTTTTTCCTTTACCAGCCTATTCTGTACTTTACAACGATTATCTTTATATTTCAGCCAGTTTACATAAGACCTAAATTAGTTATATATTTAAATTGCCCCCATGATCCACTTCATCTATTGGTCAGAACCGTATGAAAATTTGATAGGTTATTTTATATTTTACCGCGTATAGACGGGCCGGCGCATCGAGCCTAGTTTTTTTTATATGAACTATCAAAATTACAGTTAAAATTAATATAATCGATACATTCATAAAACTTTAGAAGCTACATGATGATCATAGGCCATTTTTAATTAAAGTTAATAGAGATCAAGTAAAAAATGCAAAATTTTTTTAGGCTTGTGCTAGATTCTAGAATTTCATTCTAAATAATTTTATCGACTTCATTCAATGACCAATAGCACTTTCAATTATCTTTTTCTTTTATTTTGCCGACAATGGTATCGCCGAGTGTAGTAGTAATTACCAATGTTGTAAAATTAATATGAGATGCTTACGCGATTGGAGTTACGACGAGAAGACAGTGTACATTTTCCTCAAAGGATGGCAACGCATTTGCAGTTCATTTGGTGTTGCAGATGCCCATAGGCGTCGGTTCACTTAATGTTAAGCGATCCACTGTTCCTGCCCCCTTTTTCTATTAAAAAAAATAGAAGAATTTAGAGAAAGCGCTAATCTCAAGAATTCTGATCGGATTTGAAAAGCCTTTTCATTTTTAACAGCCCAATTAGTAGAGAAGGTTATAAGTGATATTAAAAACGGTGGGAACAAAAAGCAAAACGATAATCTCGCTTTGAAACTAAAATTGATGAAACAAAACTATTAATCTTACAAAGACATTGCTGCTTTTTTAAACTGCTTTCTTTCTATGTTTTGATCAATAGAAATTATAATCTCTACACCATTTAGGTATTATTAACTGAATTTCTTAGATTATCATTTTTAGTCTTAGATTATTTCTCAGTACGATTTACACTTGAATTTAAGATTTCCTACGAGACTCAACTACAGCTCCGTAAGTAACCAAGTTCATTATGCGAGCAGAGTGCTAACAAAATTACAACTTGCTTATTACTTGAGATTCATGTAGTGACTTGAAGCAGCGACTGTCTTTTATCTTCTAATGAACGAATAACTTCCTCAAGAAAATATTCAACAGTAAAAATGCGACAAGGAATTGCTTATTCAATGTTTCGTTAACACCTTTAAGATATGAGTATGGGATTTTCTTCAAAAAACCCAAAGATTCATCGGTTTAAAGATCTTACGATAGAACAGTCTAGTAATGGTGTTAATCAATATAGTACATCAATATGGTTTTGTTGGGAATTAAAATTAGTCTTATGGAATGAATGATGAAAGTCATCTTCAGGAATCAATCATTCAAACATTCATTAGTAAGAAGTATTCCAAATCCAATCAAACATGATTGTTAATTTGATATCACGTATTACGAAATGCAAACATTAAAGTAAAATTAATTCGAAAGTAAATTCTATCTAAAAATATACTGTCTCTACTATGTACCTATACGGGATACATTGGCAACTCACAAGTCGTGTTATTAAGTAGTGATCATTTGTTATTGTAATTAGTTTTACATCAATGTACCTAATAGCCAATGTTGTAGTTTCAATCGCTCGTCACTGGCCAGTCAAAACAGCTATAAGTCTACTTCGCCGCTGATATGTTCAAATACCTTAACTTTCAACAAGCTAACTGCTAGACTTAACAAGGTGTCTTGCGACGAGTGGCACCAGCCGTGTTCGCTCAAACAATAATGTAATATATACTCTAACATTTTAAGAACTCTATCTTCTGGTTGCATGTGGTAGAGAACATATTCGCATACGCTGCACTATGATAGGACATTATTGTTGTTACGCCAGTGTTTGCGTCGGCGCCTTTGATGTCGGCACAAAGGGCGCCGACGCGTGTCGTCTGACCGCGCTCACCTGACCGGTGTTTGCGCGCACTACACGACGACAAGCACCGCACTCCCTGACATACGTCACACAATGTGTTTGTACAATCGTCATGAAAGGCCATTGTGTTGTACAGCAATGCCAGCCTTTTATTAAATTTCATAAACAAAACTGAAGCTAGTTACTACTTGATTTGTTTAATTTGCGTCTAATATATATACGTAGTATAACACGAAGTTGCTTTTCGAAGCTCTGTTTTCAGCTAATTCCTCCTAAAATACACAACGGATTTAGAAACGGTTTTCACTGTCATTCAGATAATTTACTTTGATTTTGTCTATATGTACAGTAAGTATATTATAATTTAAATTTAGTATACATGCGATACACAATCATATACAGTATACATGAATAAGCACCATATTACGAAACATTCAAAAATTTGACTTTAATGACTTACGTAGGCTAAGCTATGGGACACACATAAAATGGTATAGTAAAAAATTGTAGATATCCAAAAATTCTTAATAAAACTTCTCTCTCTCTCTCCCTCTTCTATGATTGTCTCACAATAACCATTTTTTCTTTTAAAAAAATCAACTAAAATTCATAGTTTACTTCTGATGAAATTTTTTTCGAATCCAGTATTAATCCTTATCCAAATAAACATGTTAGTTTTTTTTTTGTTTATTAAATGCAGATTATATTTTTTACTTATTCTACTTAATTTGATTGCCTTTTTTACTTAGTCATTTATATTTCTCATATATATTATTCATATATATTTAGTCAAATTATAGTACTAATCTTCGCTAAGACAAAAAGTTAATAAAATAAAGAGGAGGGGATGGAGAGGGTGTAGTGTTAAGTATGCGGTACTGGTCCTCACTAGATGAAATCTAGAAGAATGAGCTCTTATAAACTTCGATATCGGTTGCTAAGCAATTTCAGTTGCAGCTGTTATAATTGCATGGATACACCTCTGTTAAAAATTACTTTGTTGCAATTAATTACAAGCGTCTACGCTCACAAATGCTTGATGGAAATATGTAAAAAAACTGACAAAACTTCTTTACTTTAAATACTTATTTAAAATTTACTTCTTAAAATATTTATTTAAAATTTACCACTTAAAATACATATTTAAAATTTACTACTTAAAATATTTAGTTAAAATTTACTACTTAAAATACTTACTTTGACGTCCCGAATTTTCTTGTTCGTTTTCTTTTTAATTGGTAACGCCGGGAAAAGTACGTAATGCTGTGAAAGTTTAATTATTTAATGAAACTTAAATTCATGTGGTTTGAATTTATAAGCATAATAAATAAAAATTCCAAATATTGATTTCGCAATCAAATAACTGGCTACTGCAAAACTATTATAAGAATTATGTACGATAATAGTTTTAGTTACTATTCATTAGTGTTAGTGACGATTTTTCGTAACTTTATTAAATTTTTTCTTATATTAGATGGAATGTCTGCCAATTTCTTACTATAGAAATAATTATAGCACCTATGACTATACCATCTATTTACATTTAAAAATATTAATTGTCAATATTTATCATTACAGGTAAGTGTTCGGGCAATCAACTTAATTTTTGACTCTTTTTTTTATATAGAAAAAGGGAGGCAAACGAGCAGCGGGTCGCTTAACATTAAGTGAACCGACGCCCATGGACATCCGCAACATTAGAGGAACTGCATATGCGTTGCCGGCCTTTAAGGAGTAAGTACACTCTCTTCTTGAAAGCCCCTAAGTCGTATCGGTTTGGAAATACCACTGGAGACAGATCATTACACACGCGGCTGTGCGAGGCAGGAAGTTCCGCGAAAACCGCACGGTTGTGGAATGCCAACCACCAAGGTGGTGCGGATGGTAGCTGGAGCTCTGTCGTGTTGTTCGGTAACGAAACCCTACTAGATTGCTTCTGTGACAGCACTAAAGTTGTTAACTACAATTTTAAATGCCACCTGATTTGTCCTATGATTGAGAGTGATAACGAGTGCCACCTTAATAATAGATGCAAATTCACAGTGTCAATGCTGTGTGCCACACAGTACATATCACAGTGCTTTAAATTCAACCACAGAAAACTTAAAAACTATTTATGTGAAAAGAAACAAATAAATAATAAGATAATATTTCAAGTATATATAGGTAGGTGTACGTACAGTCGGGTTCCTTGTCGGTATTCCACTTTAAAAATGACAATCGTTTGAACGTTTCGAACGCCTTGAGACGTTGACACAGAATCAATAACCAATAGAATGCTACTTTTATATGTGTCAGGATGAAAAAAGGTTGGTCAATGTTGTAACAAAAGAGTATTCAGAAATGAATTCATCTGAATGGCAAAGTTCATAAAACTTCCAGAGCGGAAAACAAAGACAGTGATGATAACAATAGTCAAGGGTAGAGTGGACATCGATAGCACCCTAATTGTTAATTTGTAAGAACGAGGCGGAGTTTCGCTCGTCACGAGGAAAAAGGCAATTTTTCTGTAAGTGGAATACCGCCAAGGAATTCAACTGTACCTGATGAGATTTTCTATGTTTTTCATTATTTTCAATTTTTTTTTATAAATTATTTACATAAAATTTAAGAAGAAATTTATAAAGCGATCGAATGACGTACTTCTTTCATGAAAAAGAAAAGTGTTACTTAGATGTTTATAATAAAAACATGTGAACTTTTAGTATTAATATTTTGCGACTATAGACCCATTATATAAATAAAGGCGAAGCTTAGTGCGAGAACAATTAGTATAAAACGGAAAATTTTATTTGTATTTCCACAATCTATTGTGGGAGTACTCGATGGTTTTTGATAATTTTTGTTTGTTAAATAAACAAAATTAAGAAATAACAAGCAAAACATATCAAAATACATATACTTCTGCTGTATCTTAAAAACTCTTGCCGACATTATAATATGCTATTCATTCATATTTGTAAACAGTCAAAATTTTTGCTAGAACAATTCCGCGAATTGTAATACAAAAGTTTTTGTCAAAACCATTTTTGCCCTTTACTGACCTGTATTGTGATAATTACCTTTAAACTCGTTTACTTGTTTTCAAAGACAATAGAATGTTTAAACAGATAAAAAACAATTAAATATAAAAGTTTAGTGGAACCGACGTAATATTTGCTTGTGTTAAAATGATTTTTTTTTTAAACTTTCTGTGAACGCTGTAAATGGAAAAAGGCCAGAGTTCATCTTTGAAATAAGACAATTGTTTTGGAATTAGACAATATACCTATATGTAGGTAAAGTACGCCAAAGTAAAATTGAATTTTTTTAATAGTAAATTTTACCTCCGCTGTTGTTTATAGAAAGTATTCTTCGCATACTTTTTAATGTATTAATGTTGCATACTACAAATCACATAGGGTTAGAGGGAAGTAATTCACTTAGCGGCCTAAATATCTTTCAAAGTCAGTGAGATTTTAGCCACATCTCAGTCATGTAACAAAATATTCTGCCTTACTAGGCAAGCACTATTTGAAAGCCGAATGCCAAGCGAGCAAGGTAATTTTGCTATAAGTGGAACAGCGTGAGAATTGGCTATCGTGTAATATGGAAGTATTCTTATTAATTGTTTGGATACGTCACATTATTACATCATAAGATGTCTTAAGGGCAGCTTGTATTTATGTCAAATGTTAAATTAATTATAGCTTATATACTCACTTATAAAAATAGTCTGTATTTAGAGTTATCTAACGTTTAAGTATAACAAGACATTTTCGTACATTACTTACGCCGTCATAATGATGTTAGGAATTATTTATTCAGAAAATCTTAAAAATTATTAGTCTTTAAATAACTTTAAAGACGGAGTCTGATAATCTCAATTAGGTTGACAAAAACAACTATTAAATTGTAAAAAGATTTAATAACACTGGAGTTTCAAATTGAACAATGAAAGTAAATAAGAGTGAGCTTAAGAGATTGAGACTGCAATATCTGACGTTTCTAATTGTGTATGTTATTTTCAATGCAGTATTCGGTATCTACAAAGACAGTAAGATATATTTTTCAAATATAACTGTAACTTGAATTACTTATATAAATAAACTTTCACTGTCACCAGTTTAAAGATAACAAAAAGCAGTGTTTTTGCAACATAACGTATAGCTATAGAAGATTAGTTATAGCTATCAAGCGATTGTAGACAAATTACAAAGAGAGCCCGAACAAAGGCATTAAAATCAGTATAAAGACTTGCCTACGAGACGCAATTACTGAAGCAATCTGCTCACCTAATAGCTTCACTGGGGGACGCTCTGTCACCAAAAATTTGCATGGCATTAAAAGAACACATTACCAAAATGAGCCAACATTTATTTTACCACTTCGACAGAGTTCCAATGATATATCGAGCTTCGGGATAGTAGAACCTTGTTGCAGTTAGCAAAGGGGTGCTTAAGTCGATTCGCGATTGTTACCGATCGATTCCGAAGGCTGAGCCGCGTAAGCTCCGCCTCGTGGGCGGTGCTCAGCCTCTTCGGGAGCCGACATAAGCGCCGACCGGCGCGGCGCCTTTGATGTCCTCCCTCCGCGCCACGCGCCTGCGCGGACCCCGATAGCAAACGCACACAGGCTCATAACGCTCCGCGCGCTCACTTCGACCGGTTGTCAGTCCACAAACCGGTTTCGCGGTGACGACAGGCAGTGTTGATATACCAAAGTGCAGAGTTCGGTGTTGTGTGCAGTTCCGATGGATTGTTCCGTTCTGGATATGGAAGACAAACCTTATAGTGTTGACAGTTCAGACGATATCAACATCGAGGAAGAAGAAGAAGAGCATATTGAAGAAAATCATAGTGAGTAAAAAAAAAAATTACTTTCAATATTTGTTTTATACAGTCAATTATAAAACCATTTGTTTTTTACGTACATCAGATTTCATTTATAAATTATTTATCTTTAGACTTACTTTCTAAATTATGACAGGACGATAAGATATAAGTTTTCGTGAAAATTTTAATACCAATAAATTTTCCTTCGTTTTTATTTCGTAATGCTTATGCTGTACATTTGCTTCCAGGCTATCCGCCAGATTTTCCTATCGAGGCACTGGTGAAGCTGGAGCGGCCGTCGCCGCCGCTGCCGACGCCGCCGCGTACGCCCACCGACGACACGCCTCCCGCCGTCGTCATCTCGCGACACCAGCCCGCTTGGACCTCGGCCTACGCCACGTACCCGCGCCCGGCTACTACCATGCAGAGCCCCTACCCCTACGACAAGGCACCTCAGAACTATTCCCATCCGATGTCCGCGTACATGCAAGCTCAAGTCGCGACCCTACCTCCTACAGCTCCTTACCACGCTATGCTCGTCAACCAATGGATCAGAAATGCTGCCCTATACCATCACACGCTAAGATATCCAGGAGCTATGGCGCAAAGGCTACCCGGAAGAAATCCGCCCCCAATGAGAGCACCCGGTGTACCTGGTGCGAGGCCCAAAAAGCAGTTTATTTGTAAATACTGCAATCGTCAGTTCACGAAGTCCTACAACCTTCTGATTCATGAGAGGACTCACACGGACGAGAGACCGTATTCGTGCGACATCTGCGGGAAAGCTTTTAGAAGACAGGACCATTTACGAGACCATAGGTAAGTTAATGTACCAAATTTAAATTACAGTTATAAGTCATTTACTAAAATGTGTACAAATCACTAAATATTATTTTACCTTTTCTCACTTCAATATAAACTATAAGACGTACATACCTTATGCAAGCGAGCAGGCATTTTTATAGTTTGTTTAAATATAATTTTAAGTTAGTGTTTAAACACATCTCTTTTAATGTTAAGTACATGAATAATATATGACTAATATTAGGGAACGCTTTTACATTATGGTGCATATAATTTGAGTAATTTATCATTTTCTAAATTATAACTTTTATGAATTAGGTAATTTAAGAATTAACCATTAATTTATTAACACCCTTCTAATACTAACTGTGCTGAGGCTTTGTTGGAGAAGAGAAAAGTATATAAAAAACAAAAGTGTAAAAGTTTTTGTGAGGTCACGTCGCGTCGGCACAGCGCGCACGCGCTTAGGCGACCGGTTTCGTTGCTTAAGATCGCCATATCTATCTCGCTCCGTCGTCGAACAAATTACACGTTATATTTCTTCGCTTTTACGAGACACGATCATTTTTTTCCTTTCAAATTATATCCACTGCCTAATGCGCTTAATGTGGAAATGCCTTAATTTCATTCGAAACACGTATTATAACTTCACATCCATTAAAGTCAACTTGTTTGGCTTCGGTTTTGATTTTGTTTATACACCATTTTTATATCAACACATGATATTTATTTTTATATTTTTATTTTTCCAGGTATATTCATTCGAAAGAAAAGCCCTTCAAATGCACTGAATGTGGAAAAGGCTTCTGTCAGTCGAGGACGTTGGCGGTGCATAAAATTTTGCACATGGAAGAATCTCCACACAAATGCCCAGTCTGTAGCAAAAGTTTCAACCAAAGATCTAATCTAAAGACACATCTATTAACTCACAGTGACGCAAATAAACATCACTTGGAGCACCTCGAGGGATGCCAAGAGGTATCATCCACGAGTCAAGTTGCCGAGAGTCCACTCCTTGACCTTTCACACAAACCATCTTCACCTCCAGTACAAGTTTACCAGCCACATCCAACGCAAGCGAATTCACAATCTCCCACAGAACCTCCTAAGAGACCGTTAGGTTTTTCAATAGAAGATATTATGAAACGTTAAATAGAATGATAGATATTACGTAGGCTTCGTAGAAAGTGAACTTGTCGTTCTTTACGTAGATAACAGGTTTGAAGCTCGGTGTAAATTAAAGTCAACGACGACTCGCGTTTGTGTTTCGACGCATAAATAGCAAAGAATTCGAGGCATTCTGTTATTGTATCTATTTAGTAGGTATATATCATAGCCAAAGAATCATTTCACTCTACTATTAATTTTATTTTACTCTCCTGTAATTATTCCTTGAAAATTCATTTGTTTTCAGTTACCTGTAACTATTAATTCCAAACTTAACTTCATTTAGTTCAAAATAACTTGATCTTATTTCAACTATAAAAAGACTGAAATTATTGTTTATTGTTGTTATGTTTCTTAGATATTTATTTATTGTGATAGTATCTCAAATAGGCCTAAGTTACGGTTAACTATAGTTACCAAAAAGTATTACCTAAGTTTTAAGTTCTACTACAAAATCCCTGGCTATGATGGAGGTTTATTACATTAGGAAAATTTTGACGTACCTTTTAAATGTAAGTAGTTAAGGTTATAATAAGTTTATATATATATTAGTAGCGCCTGTAATACATTAGGCTTACGCGCGCTTCTATAAATAATTTACTCTTTAATTAAGAGCTATTGTAAATATGTAATATATTTAAATAAGTATGTAAACAATGAGGCTAAATATAAAAGAATTAACATAAAGAGAACTTTAAAATTTATTTCTTGTTTTATTTTTAAATCTAATTTTAAACATTTTGACGGCAGTTTTAATTAAAGCATTAGGCAATTAAATTGTCATCATACCATACCGTAGTGGTTTGGTGGTAATTATATGTAATTAATAATAACTAAATTATGCTAATTTAAAAACGCCTAATAATTAATACCGATTATAATAATTTATTCGGAAAAAAATTGATATCAAAATTAATTTAGGAAAGCTGATAATTATGTTAATCATGAAGTTTTTTAGAATCAATTACTGTGAAATTTGAGGTTTTAAATGATTTGATGATGATGAAAAATGAGTAACGGTCATAATAGTCTGTACTAATATTGCTGCTTGCTAGACTCGAACCAGACGCTGAACAAATTCTCCGGGACTATCAGTATGGGTTCCGATGAAATCGGAGTACAGTAGGCCAGATTTTACACCTAAAGTAGCTTATGGAGAAGAAATTGCAGTACGCGCAGAGCATCCACTCGTTGTTCGTAGACTTCAGCAAAGAATATGACAGTGTAGACAGGAATTCACTATATGCCATTCTTAACAACCTTGGCATCCCAGCAAAACTGATCACTCTTATTAAGATGGCCACAAAAGATAGTGAGATGCGTAGGAGTTAGGAACTAGATCACTGAAGGGCGCCGTGGACTTGACCTGCGAGCTTCAAATCTTTGACTGACAGGAGGCGGTGCGAGACAAGCGATGGTGGCGCTCTCTTGTATCAGAGGCCAAGACCCACTTTGGGTCGCTGCGCCAGCGGAGTAAATAAGTAAGTAATATTACGGGTTTCTTAGTAAGGGGTAAGCATTGAACTTATTTCAATAATCCGTTCACTTTTAGTACATTATCTAAAACATAGGTCAGTACTTAGAAATAGTTTACCATGCGGATCCAGGATTGTAGTGGGGGGGGGGCTGATTAAGTCCACAGCAAAAACTAGAACGCTCACATCTTAACAAGGTAATGTAATTAGAAAAATCATCTCCTTGCCCTTTCCCCCTTGCGTAGGGTCGGCACAGTACTACTAATCTTCCATATATCCTGGACTCTACTGTAGTCCATACTGTAACTAGTTTTGGCTATAGTTTTACGGCTGGCCGCCTGCCTGACGCCAAGCCTCCTTGGGAATATATATACTTATATAAGGTATTTAATATGACATTATAAAATAGCACAAAGTACACCAAATTTGAATTGAATTTATTGGATTGATTCTTCCAGAAGTTGGGGGCTCTGCTGCAGACTGCGCTCGAAGTTCAAATGCTAATATTACATATTGATTTGAATCATAGAAGACGTAAGCAGCCCAACATTGGACTCGGGTTCAATGAGTATTCCAATCTGTGCGTAGTTGCGGATCTGCTGCTGATCAATTGCATCACCAATTTTGTTTTTCGCACATAACTTATGTAGTATATCATTATCAAGTAACAAAGATTTATAAAATGTAAATAAATTAATCAAAATAAACTGACTAGAA
>DWLR01004213.1:0-12405 GCA_018246295.1 Papilio alexanor hazarajatica
GTCGACTGCTGTGTTACTTTGCTCAACCGACACAATAATGAAGGGTTTTTAAATCGAATCATTACTTGTGATGAAAAATGAATACTGTACGATAATCGGAAGCGCTCGTCGCAATGGCTGAACCCTGGAGACCCGAGCAAATTAACCACAGATTACCATTTTTTCCGGAATTTGCACAACTTCTTACAAGGGAAAATAATTCAACTCCGATGCAGCAGTCCATACCGCCTTCAAAGAGTTTATTGATTCACGCCCCCATGGTTTTTTTTTAGTAAAGGGATCAATGAACTACCTATGAGATAGCAAAAGTGCAAAGATAACAACGGTGCATACTTTGATTAATTAGATATGTTTTACAAAAAAAAAAGACTGTATTCCTCCCGTACAAAACGCCAATTTCATATGTAAAGACCTAATATATGGTAACAAAACATTGATTAATTTCATAGAATAAAAAATTTTTCTGTGTCCGAGTTTATTGTTGCATACTGCTTTTTTGAAACTTGTATAGCCAATAATAAAGTGGAACCGTGAAACATAATTACAATAAATATACGCCACAATATGTTTACGTTTACATAGATTCATCGGAACTGTGCAAACAGTTCACGGTGATGAGAGATTGTTTTCTTTGCATTAATTAACCTCAAAACATTTCATGACTCATATGATTAAAAGAAACATAATACCGTATCATTATATATACTATAATAACTTACCACTTAACTCACAACAACTAAAAAAATCATTCTCTCTACGACTTCGATAATAGTCTTCTTAGGTCTGTGATTATTAAATAAAAACATTTTTTAATTTATAAAATTTTTAAATATTTCGAAAACGTTGTTAATAACCAACAATTACACATCCACAAACATAAATCTAAAAGAACATAAACCTGTAAAATACAGATGTAAATTAATATATCCAAAGAGCAATTGGCACTAATTGCGTCAGAAATAGGCAAATAACTTCAACGGTCCAAGTTAGTGAAGCACTAACTTTGACTGCCGTTCGAAACATATATTTCACATGCAGTATTCAGTAAGAATGATTTTTATGATTCTTATTCACGGACAGAAAATAACCATGAAAGGATCATGAGGGTCCCCTACTCAAGAGAGACCAGAACGAATTAAAGATGGCGCAGACATTATATTACAGAAATTATAAGTATGGACAATATCATCTTGGTCACCTATTATAGCGAGTCCTTAAATCCATAAAGCTCATGAAATCTTAAAAGAAAAGAAGATTGAGATCTCAGACCTTTTTAATATATTTTTTTTATAAAAAAAAACTTTATAACTGTGTTAAAGTTCGCAAGATACTTCGTCTTCTTTACTCTGCTCTACAAATTGGTAGGTGCAATAAAATAAAACTTCAACATGTTAATAAACGAGTACTTAGTAATATGTCTTATTCAAATAACAATTAAACTGCCTAAAGTAACACCTTTGATGTGTTATTTCACACCATTTCCTTTGATTTATGGAGTTAGTTTTACGTTTCACTTATTGAACTTGTGGGCTCTTGGTGGGAAAAAAAAAATCAAATGATCTCTTTCCAACGAGTTTATCGCTTTCAACGTCGCTTGCTTGGTGTAGCTCGATTTTTGCTGTTATCTGGTTCTTAATTTTTATTTCCGTGATGAATTATTATTTAAATATAATGCATGTTTTACCTCTTTTATTGACTTTTCTCAAAATGAACTCATGTGCAATATTTTTTCTCGTTTCTTTAATATTTGTCTAGGTTATTATATAATTCTAGATTATTACACTTCATAAATTGAATATATAAAATTGAGTATCAATTAATTGTTTACAAGTAACTAACAGATCATATTTCAGACTACATATATGCATGGACTCAGAGTGGAAATTGAGGACAGAATCATCAATAGAATTTTAGTATATAATTTATCTTGAAATGTATGCTTTTACATTTCTAATAGTGAGTATGGACTGACGGTATAATCTATCCCCCACCCTCTCTTTTTTTCCAAACGTAGTTTTCTGAAACATGCCTACGACTACTTTCATTTTTATGTATTAACATCATCATTAGTATGCGTTCAGATTCCCCCCCCTTAACCGAAAATTGAGGATGAATCCATCATCTTTTGGCAACGATTGTGTCAATGACTCTTTAGTCTTTAAAACGTCTTAGATATTTTTATAGCTGATATATGAATTCAGTATAGCACATAATCGGGTTATGTCCGTTGCGTTGCCCGAGGTTATTACGATAGTAAATGATGTATTCATTTCGGACGGAAGATGATCTGCTTGATAACATATCTGATGTGAAATTAATATCTACTCCTTCACTTCGTTTAAACAAACATTCATTTGCATATCTGGATCGGACTTTTGTTTATTTTCCTACTGTCTACAGAAAACAACGATGAATTTTGATACGAAAGTAAGGCTATAGATTGATACGGTGGAATTATACCAAAATTGCATAACAGTTTTATTCATTTCATGTCACTCTTATGTTCTATCCTTTAACCATGGTCCATTTAACTTATTTATCATTCTGGTATGGTAGAATAATAATCATTGCTCACCAATTAAATCTTTCCTATATCCTCTGAACTAAATGCTTTATGCTATTTAAGTGTCCATCATTGTAAACATAGAAATATAGCAAATTTTTAAATAGCAATTTTAAGACACGATAAACCGAACTGACACTATGTACAATATCATCATTCACTACATTGTCTTACCTACCTAATGATATTCATCACACAGGTTATCTTTAAATGGATCGGCCTTACTAATATTATTATACACCTTTCTATCAATCGTTATCTCAGCAGTCACTTTTTTGCTTATGTCATCTTTCACACATTCCATTAATTTTTACTTAGAGCTATCCTTGTTCACATACCTCTCTACATTAATACCTAAAACTCTCCTCCCATGCCAATACCATGCTATTTTATCCCTCATTTACTCCCCACTGAGTATATTAAGGGAAGCCTAAGAGTAGCACCTCTTAGACTTGAGAAGTACTCTTAGGCTTCCCTTAATATACTTTTTCACACATCCATCTCAACATTCGTATTTCTGCCAAATACACTTTGTTTCCATTCATCCCTTTAACGGCCCAACATTCCGATCTTCTTAGTAAATCTTTTCCTTTATTTTATCAAATTTACAGCGTTACGGAAAGTATTTGGCCGTATTTAAATTTGAGACTGGGCGACATTTAAATATCCTTGTCTTATAATGCCTATGACACTCCGGGGAAGACAACAAGTCCATTGACACCTCACTGACAAAATATTTGATACGGTGTAGATGGAAAAAATAATTTAATTTGAAATAAAAATCACAAGTATCAAAATAATTCAGTTCCCAAAACTACACATAATATTTATTGTTCCCCAAAAAATTATCAACCTGTTTGGATAAGTAATAGCTTAATACTACGTTACCTTACTAAAGGTGCCTGCTTTCTCAGCTCGGCCTTGCGAACTTGGGCTGAGTTACAAATGCATGTTATTAAAAACTTTAGACGTCTACAAATTACTTCCAATAACAATAGCGTACGTCTGGCTTTTGTTTGATATTCAAATTTGGAACATTGCGTGGGCAGGTTACTCTTCCGAGCGAATTGGACATTACTTGTTTAAAACGATATGCTTGTTTTCTGGCAATACAAACATCTCATGCATATTACATATTATAAATGCGTAATGCTCATGAAAGATTAAAAATGAAATGTATGAAATAAAAATAAAAAAAAAACATTTTTTAATGATTCTTTGAGAATTTACCCGAAATTTGTACTAAATATAATAACTTACTTTTTTAATTCTTTTAAGGACAAAAACATAAAAGTATTATTGCCAGACTTAATTTAACGAATGAGTAAAACCGTTATCTGAGTGTATTCTTAAATTAACTTATTAACAGGAGAACCACATGATATGCAACAATGTATGTATGATCAAACATAACTTCTGTATTCGTTATACAGAAGTTATGTTCGATCATTTCGATTTTATGAACATTTAAAATCGCTTAATTGTAGCATTAAAGATCGCCGGCCACCCATCTAGTGCCCCACGCCGCGTCCTCCGCCACTGTGACGGATTCCCGCCACGCCCCTCATTTGTTATACAAATTTTATACTACCCTCCGAGCGAAAGCTCCGTAAACCTTCAAGGCGCTTCAAAAGAAACAATGGACGAAATGTTTTCACCGTGACTATATTTACGACCTCTCTGAATGCACCTAAAACTAAACAAAATCCCGATATAAATATTGGGATTAACCTTGCGATTTCAATCAAATGAGAAAGACGGCGACAGCAAATAGACAATTTCATTATTTCGTTGGAATAATTGAATTAACTTCTGAATAAATTGCGAGCTCAATAACAAAAATCCACAAAGAGTGCGAGAATTTCATTAAACCATCACCCGAGGAAACCGGACAATTGCGAGGAGGCGGTTTTGAACTGAAATGGCAGATATGGATTGCACTGTGAAGCCTGAGGGTTTGGATATATGGTGTTTCTTTGATTAAATAAATTCTCATTCGCGTACGTCAGGCCTGAGGCGCACGTCACTCGTTGGCATATACTCCGCTACTACGCCTCGACACTGAGATTTTATTGCAAATTCTAGTATTTTTTACAAATCTCCATCGGTATTCAACATTAAATGAATTGAATTAATTGATTATAATTATAATATATCACAATAAAATAGTCACATTTACGTTATAAACTTGTTTTTAAAATGTATTTTACTTACATCACTTCAATAACATAAAATATTAGGTGACCTCTCCTTTACCGTGTTTTTTCTTTATGCTCTTTGAAGCTTCTTCTGCATCAAAACACCTCAACAGTCAATACTTTTAACTACACCTCGGTTACGCATACCTTTGCTTAATGCTCTTTTTGCATACATATTTATATGTACGTATTACATGACTTTTAATATTTACTGAATTTTTTTTTTTCAAAAACATCTAGTTTCATGGACAAAGAAATATATTTATTGCAAAATTTCTCTCACCAATTATAAATACAAAAATATAACATAAGTATTCTCTTAAATTCTTCGGAGGCTTAACCTATTAATATTCATTTCTTGCTGCGCGTCGTAAAATTTTTACCTTAATGGTTCGTTTGAGATCCTTGAGGAATATGTGGCTGGTCCCAGCAATTTATTAATGCGGACAGCGATTTGTCTATAAGAAACCACATTAGTCTTTACTAGAAACGGTACAGTTGGATACTTTGACCGCATACCATACAATTTACGGCTTGATTGTACTCATAAAATATTTTAATTATTTTAATTAACAAGCATAACGATTATTCAATTTCGTTCATTCATTCAGTTTGTCATATTAAAATCCTAATTTAATTTAAACAGAACGGTTCTCGGGACCCCGTACCATGTTTCAATTTGCATGAACAAATTTTGTACTGAAATTATGTTTTCATTTGCGAAATTTGATTATCATCTTCCCGTGATTCTCATATTTTATAATACTTACATGAACACTGGAAATGCAGTTTTAAAACACCCGAACTATGTTAGTAAGTTATTTTACCTAGCAAAATGTAAAAATAATGAACTCGCTATTTTTGTACGTCAGTATTTTTTTTTATTAAGGCGTTCATAAAAATTTATTAAAATCTACTTCTTAATATTTTTCATATGAATTAAGCTAGCTAACCCGCCTTGTTTCGCACAAATAGCAACCATCCAATGGCTTTTTCAGCAATCAACGTTATTAAACCTTCTTAAACAATCCTAGTCTATTAGACAAAACTGTTTGAAAATGACCGACAGGCGTAAGAGACTGACTGGATTTTGTATAAGGACGACAACGCACCGTTTCCGCACCTACGTTTATTTGGATAAGACTTATTATAGAATTTGAAAAAAAAATTACCTCGTAAGTACGCATTTTAATTGATTTTTATAAAGAAAACATTATTATTGTATGACAATCGTAGAAAATAGAAATATCACCAACGCGGTGTTATATTTAGCATACTTGGAGATCTGCAATTCTATCCAAATAATTTTTTGTATATTCTATGGTCTAGCCTACGTACACTTTTTTGGAGATTCCCAAAGAGGCGTTTATCCATGTATACTACATTTTAGGTATATTATACTACATATGTATGTCCCAAAACTCAACAGTTTTATACTGTTTTATTTTATAATGTTATGCGTATAAGAAAACATACAAAAGTCGTATCCTTTTTCAATATATATGAAAATTCACTGTCATATGTATTCCAGGAATGTTAAAATGAAGTAGTAAACACAAATAGAAATAGATTTTAACATTTCGTTCCAGTTTAAATTACGACTTAATAAAATTTAACACGTATCATATTTCAAACTGTATTGAAAGAAACTGTGACGTCTGTGACCACATTTAGTAGTTTAGTTTAAAAAAATCTATTAAAATCGCCTCTCCCCTTGGATATGGTTAAAGTAATTAAGGTGAGAAATGTCTTCATCGATAAAAATTAAAACTAATTATAGTATTTGACAAATCGATTCATGGATTTCTTCTGGCATAAAGAAATTAACCTCTGCATAGTGTAATCTACATTTAATTTTGGTAAATGACAACAATTCCGGCTTTCCTGGGATGTTGCAAAAGAGGACTACTTGCCCATTCAGGAAATCGGCAGCAAAGGTGACTGCTGGTGAGGCGCTAAGTAATGAGAAACATTCGCCTTAACCATTATAAAGGTCTTTGCTTAGTATTTGATAACTATGGGTCTATAGAAAGATTAAATTAAAATTCATAAATATATTCATCTTTAATCGCGTTGTGAATCTGATTTAATCTCCATTGTAAGTAAATCAGCAATCAAACAATAGCTTACGTTCACAACCGACTCGGTACGTCAGTTGCGACTGTCTTACTTAATAAATTCAAGGGATTGACTTGGCAGTGTAGTGAGAACGCATGTTTTACAAAAGCCGACATACCACGGGGGCATAAATCTAAGCGAAGTGTCGTCGGATGCCAGTTACTCGCATGAATGGCTTCTCGATATGAGGTATGGCCGCGCATTACACCAAAGCCAGTACACCGCACGTCAACTGACCGTTTTTAACACGACGTTTTGACAATCGCCGATACGAAAATTTAAATATGAACTGTTGTACTGCTACTACCTTGTATACGGACCTTCCTACCTTAATATAATCGTAGTTATTGATATGAAATTAAGATTACATAAAACTAATAGACTCATTACCCTTCACTCAACAATTTTGTTACAAAACTTACCAATATTACTAAAAATATCTGTGATAAAATAAACTATGCAGTTACTGTTCACACAACGGGATACCTGTCTCTGGCTTACGTGTCCGGTACTATAGCAATGACAACTTGCAATTGCATTAGAAGTAATTATAATTATAATTCTGTTATAATTATTATATAAGTACTAATTTACTATACGCGCGGTTATGAAGAATAACACCAGGAGTAAACCGATACATCTTAAAATAAAATATTAAGAATACTTGTAATGTATGCCAATTGATATTATTAACAAAATTAGTTAATTTTTAGATGTTACGTAGTTTCAAAAATATTTTAAGCGATTAACCTAGATCACCTACTTATATTCTAGAATGTCGCTTAGAAGCAGAGGCGGCAAACAAGCAAGCGGTCACCTAAGTGACCGCTATCCATAGGCATCTGCAGCAAGCATTTGCCAATTGCAGATGCGTTGCCTACATTTAATAGACAGAGGAGGAGATATACAGAAAAATTGACATTTCCTTCTCCTATCCTTAACCTTCCTCGTTAAATCGATAATCCAGCTTTAAGGTGGGATCGTGGTCAAACGCCAGTTTATTCATTTAAAAAAATCTTTCCCTTTCCACCACTTTTCTTATTAGAATAGAGTGAGAAGGGGAAGAGGACTAAAATTAGGCCTCCAGCACCTCACTCCTCAGACTTTTTCTCCTTTTTCGCTTAAGTTATTGTAACAAATAAATTTGATTTACAGTCTCAATAAGATAAATTGAAGAATACATTTTTATTCTTTTTGATATAAGTGAGACCTTATTAATAAAGTATATGCTTTCGTCATCATCATCTCCCTGCTATTTTCTCACCTATGTAGGGTACAGTACGTACTATTCTTCCATATCTGCTGGACTCTACTATAGTCCATACTGTGACTGGTTTTGACTATATTTTTAAAGGGTGACCCGATGAGGGTTTAAAGTATATGCGTTACAATTATAAATGAATTGCACGAATTATATAGACTTAAGCAAATTAACGCAAATATATGCTAACCATTATACATTCATCACTTTTACCATTCAGTTGATATCGACATCAAACCGGTGCGTGTCAATTTAGTAACATTAAAATCGGTTTAAAAAAATACAATGGCGATTATGCTGTCCTAATGGCCATCCCGACATGGACATTTATCGTATCATACAATATTGATGTTGCCAAAATTTATGGGCAATGTTTCAAGCGGAATCACAAAGTCAATACGGCTTATTAATGTGCGAAGAGGATCACCTCCTCGCAGGAATCAGTTCCTTATTGACATATTTTTATCGACGTCACTCAGATCGTTAGCGATGCGCCTCAACCTCTTGAATACAATTGAATGTGATCGACGAAAACATATTTCATAATTTTTGATACCATAACGAATGCTTGCATTTACAGTGTGTTTTTTGTCGTCTAAAAAAACTTACTCCCTTCAGAAAGACAAAGTTTCGTAATTCAAAATGTTTTTTTAAATATCAATAAGAAGCAAATCTTTAAAAACATCCCTTGTGAGGCTTCTAAATTGACTTTAATCTACTTAGTATCTCGAGACATTCGCTTCTATGGCACGTTTTTCCATTCAAACTGATTTAATCTTTTTCTATCGTGCACAATATTTACAATCTATTACTAAGAAATTTTAATCGCTAAATAACTCACTGGCATGTGTTTACATTTGCATGCTTAATACAATGATTTATTACTGTAATCAAATCTAAACCTTCTTCTAACTCACTTGTTGGTAGCAAGGCTTTTAAATCTGCGGTACTATTGTCTATTGAAAGATAAATGTTGGAATATTATTGTAAAATTAAAATATCCTAACGTTGTCCTATCATCGTAATCTGGTGTGGTTAAATTATCTATAAAAGACATCAACGCGCATTAAAAAGAATGGTTGAACACCGTTAGAGTGCAGCCTGAGAAGCTAGACTCCATTAACACAAAAATTAAACTTTGTGATTTAATATTAAATTCAAAATAAATCAGATACAGATTTGTAATCTTTAGGAAAAAATTAAAATCATTAAAGCGTCATATTGTTTAAAAATAACAAATGTACGTATGTATGCTATCACACATTACACAAAAAATTTAAACTATCTACGACCATTTTTAACACCAACTTTTATTTTAACCATAAACATTTTAATTGATGATTTGATCATCATGGGCGATGTTTTGAGTTTTTTTTTTTATAAATTAATAGTATCTTTGAAAAACAATGTAACATGTAAATTATTCTCTTAAAACATTTAATAAACACAACATGTACTTTTGTTCAGATTAATTTTAAGTGGCATTCTTCATCAAAACCAATCTATTTATCTTCTTTTGGCATTAATTCAAATTTTCACACCTTGGCTGATGTAGGGGCGTAACGTATCAACCTTAAATGACTACGTTTCCTTAATAAAAAGTATTTAGATGGCAAAACGTGACGACAGACGCTGCGGGGCAGTGTCAGTAGAGGCAAATTATGGCAATCCGGACTCCTACGAGGTGCTAACTGAGGCCACAACCTACAATTTGTGAATCTTGAAGCCGAGAGTAACATACGCTGCCGGCACTCGTAATGAAGGCACTGATTTACTCACTTATTGTGTGCTTTTGCAGAAAAAAATCTCCTTTCGTCATGTTTTCTCGGTGTCGAAGATTTTTATAAGTATATATTAATAAAGCAGTTGTAGCAAGCAAAATTTATATTTTAAATGTAAATAAATAACACTAAAAAGTACATTAAATATATTTAAATGGTATCAACAAAAACATGTACATAATACGGTCTTGTTTTGTAAGTATTGTGTAGAAAAAATATGTGTGTAACAAATTTTACACAGGGTTTTAATCGTTTTAATTTTTTTTATTGATAGTAATCAATTTTGAAAACATAACATTTTGGCAATTTGAAACAAAGTACACCAGACAAGCATTCACTGTAGGTACTCTATCAAATTTTTCGGATATCTTTGTACGAGTATGTTGTCTCTGATAGAGTTTATAAAAATATCCATCTATCCATCTCAGCCTGTGATTTTCCACTGCTGGACATAGGCCTCTCCCATTAATCGCATCATTGGGGGGACAAATGCCATAATCGCCACGCTTGGCAGGCGGGTTGGCGATCGCAGTATGTTCCATTGTACTAAAAAAGGACGCTGCTGCCTATCCGCTAGTGGTCCTTACATCCAGCCTCAAGATAAACAGACATGTTCATGTATACAAATGTTTATCTAGGGTGGAAATCGAACCCACGACCTTCGGCGTGAAAAACAAGCATCTTACCAACCGCGCCAACCGGTCCGTCTAAAGTTTCGGTCCGTATAAAGATACGGAAAAGTATATATTGTACAGGAGAAAGCAATGCTGTATCACTGTAATTCATAAATGAACATTAATGTAATTACCAAAGGAAGTACAAATTTATAAAAGGAAGAACAAGCATTTTTTTTTTTCTAAAAAATTACATTAATATGAACTAATTAAATTATTTTTATATAAAAAAATATTTTTAGCGGCTGCTGAAATAGGAATATATAATTACATTGCCAAAAGTTTCGACAAATCTAATTTTCAACTTCTAAAATTGAAAGAAACTCAAGATATGATGTTAGTGATAAAGATTGCCGGCAGCTGGCGCGGCTGCCGAAAGCAACCGTGTGTAATTCGGTTTAGACTGGGCAGCGCCGTCCCTTACCGGATTGACTCCTACTGCATCCTCCATAAGACAATAGCCCCGCAACAAAAGGAAACAGCCGATCGATTTTAAAATCAGCCGGGGCAATCTCCGTGCGGTGTAATCTTACAAATATTTATTATATGTCAAAACAATATACCGAAATGGTACGCTTATTGTGGTTTTTACAAATGCGTCTGTTGCGCCTCGAAGCGCTCGTTAGCGTAAAGTACAGCGCATTGTAAGGGTTACAATGGGGGGCGGCGCGCGCCCGCGGCTATTGGGAGGGGAGACGTGTTCGTTTAAGTTTAAATTATTGACACACTTACCGCTCATATAGAGAACTTTAGATCAACTATATACTAATCCAAGAATGACAAAAACTTTTGCAAATGTTTTCCTTTTAATATTATAGGATAAATAAAATAGAACGTAACTTCTTATGACAGCACGTGATTTAGATAACTCATTAAAAATACTACACCTTGGGCTGTTAGACCCAATACGATTTATGGATTTCAACTACTTGTGAAAAATTATTTAGCTTGATCGAGCTAACCTAAAGAGTTCAACAGTTTTAGTAAGTAAGTAAAGTAGTAGTGTTATGTTTAATTTATTAAATTTTAAACTTTACCTATCGTTATGTTTCACAATGTTTAGTAAATATAATTCACCTAAGACTAAACTTATCTAATTATCGTTTTGAAACCATAAATGCTACGAATTTAAGGAAAATATTTGCAGCTTGTGGAATCCATATCATTGCACCTTTTTAGTCGAATTACTCATATGAACATTTAATTATAAACCAGGCATTCGATTCGCAATTAAATTACAAGGCGCCATCACATACTTGTACATGGAATATCGCGTATTCCAAAACGGCCACTTCACAAGAGTGCTTGTATCTGATATTTAAATTTCTTATTAAGTTCCCTGTTAATAAAGAAATAATCATAACATTCGTAAAATCCCGTTGCACCAGTTTCAATATCGGCGCGTGGCGAGTCGAGGTGCCTCAGTTTTACGACAATATAATATTCTTTAATTATAATGGAGCGTCTTGAAGTAAAAAGGCGGGACACGCGACATCTGTATTAAATTTTAATTGAATAACAGTTGCACCTGCGCGGATCGAAGTGCGCTCAACTCAGTGGCCCGAGCGTCGATCGCTGTAAGGCCGTTTGGAATCTGCAAACTGTATTTAATTAAATGTTAATTACAACCAGCGGTTCAAGCAAGAATTCTAACGATTGATTTTCGTGTAACGGAACGGGATAAAAACAAATATAATGCCTTTAAAGCTCTGGAGACAATTAGAAAAACACAATTATCTTCAGTCCGTAAAGACGTGAAATGAATTGTAGGTTATAAATTTAACTCTATAGTACTGAAATTAGTTTTATA
>DWLR01004214.1:0-12405 GCA_018246295.1 Papilio alexanor hazarajatica
TTCTTGAAACAAAAGACTGCATGAGGGTGTGCTCAATTTCGACGTTACGTGTTCTTTGAGAAGGTAAAGAGTCGTCGATCGTTTCCATATATAGTAATATTTCTCTTGTTTCAATAACTTGTCTGTGACATCCTCTAACAATGGAATACGTCTTTTAATTTGCTATACCGGCATTTTTCCACAATTTAATAAAAGTGACGTCACACCTATTAATCAAATAGCTAAATTTACATCCAAGTGACTATTAATGAACGATGAATGCAAGCGCGGGATAAATACATTGTAAAGAACAAGTCTTTGATAGCAACATGCCGTCAGTACAATGAAGAAATGACATATTGATTTATATTGTTAAAACCTTTACAAACTTCCCATATTAGTCGAACGACAACAACAGTAATTGAGATAGTATAGATTCTTAATATAATTGTTAACTTTGTGTATTTTTAAGACACGGTCGTTTCGACAACTTTGCAAGGAACACTTAAATGTCTAGACATGCCATCAGTTAAAAGCTTTTAGTTGTAAAATATGCGCAGTAAAATTTTATATGTAAATTGCATTTTAATATTTTCAATTCAGTACAGCGCCTAGCAATCCTTAAATGTGTTATTTATTGACCAACCCAATTAATAGAAGTATATATCATTCATTATTTTTATATGTTAATGTTATGTATAAATATAAGTTTATGGTTAAAATGTTTTAAATAAACATTCAATAATAAACATATAACTATAAAAACAACATATTAAAACTTTCGTGAAACGTTAATTACGCGCACGTAAACTAAGCCTACCCTAAAGGTCCGGACCTCCGGAAAAAGGACCTCCAACACCGTCCGAACACCGGTCCGAAACTTGTCACTGCCCATACATTGAAGTTCGCAAACGCGAGTTCAGCCGTTTCATTGAATATTTAGATAACAAAATGCCCTATTCTGTACTCCTGGCTATATCTGTGTAAAATTTAAGGACGATCATAAAGACGGACTTATATATTCAATCTTATGTTCGCATTTATAATATTAAACTTAGGATTTTAATAGGACACGATTCATAAATTTTAAAGAAAAATAATAAACATATAAATTAAATACTAAAATTTCAAATTTGTTTTTTATTTTGTTTCCATTAATTTTAATTAATCGCAATAATTTTAAAGGATTTAGCCGACATCGAGGAGGTGGTTACCGAAACTTTTATACGTTTTACGAAAGTCGTTTTCTTGCGAAACGCCTCTACTTTGGCAATTACGAATCGGAATTATACTTTGGTCAAAATTTCCTAGGAAATTTTCTTTTATCTTTTGATGACGATAATTAGGGAGAGACTAGAATTTTAATGAAAATTACAACCGAAATAAAACGTACGATCTTAGTTTTAAAGTTATATAAATGAATGAATGAGAGATTAAAAAGTAAACATTATACAAAAAAGGATACTTCATACGATTAATGGTAGAGAATATTTTTGATATCGAGATCGTCTTGTTTTAATCTCGTACAACCATAAACTTTAAAATAATGTTATTTTCAGATCAGTCATTCATTGCTGAACATAAGTCATCCCACATTTCGTCACAATATCGGTTAATTTTTGCCTTCATTCAGTGCAACTGAAAATAATATTATATAACCTTAAGCAAAATAAGCAACTGTAATTTTCTCTTAGGCAATTAGAATGAGTGCTTTTGTCTATACTTAAGTACAAAGAGTGAAAATATGACTATTTGTCCATGGTAAACTGAAACACTGCTAAAACCAGTTTAAAAAATTCTTTCATCAACAGAAATATTTTGGATAATTAAGCATGCGAAGTGGCGGGAAGCTAGCTATGCTATTTTGATAATGAAATTAGCTTCTCCTTATATATTTTATCAAGAGTCAGTTCCAAACATCAAACATTGAAAATTTGAAGATGTTCAAAGAAACGAGCTCTGCGATGTATCAAAGAAATTTTTTTTCTGTATTGTATAATCGCAAATATTGAGTGCTCAAAGGCAGAACGAGATATGTGCTTTTCGCCCACTCTTTTGTAAACACTGAAATATAAAAAAATGTATACTTTTTAACACATTCGTCGTTTCTTATCGAGTTAATAAGAAATGAAGAAGACTATGAAATAAGAAGAAATGTACTTATAATTTTGACATATATCTAAATTATTTTTGAGTTTTGTTGCATTTGTGTTTTTCCTGATAAAGGTTCTTAAAAAAAAAGCGACTACATATTTTATGGAAGCAACATGGTTTGGTGTAAAATGAGGAATAGGCAATCGAGAAATTCGAAGAAAATTTAAAACTCAACCCGCTACTGTTGCATAATAGATGAACAAGTACAAATACAGTGATCTTATAAACATAATTTTTTCGAACAAAAATTATATAACATCTCTTTCTTCTTCCTCTTAAGGTGCCTCTGCGACTATCAGAGTTGTGTCAGTGTCAGTTGTTCCCCATATCTCAATCTATCACTTGCAAGGTGGAACAGTTGAATAACACTCATGATATTACACTATGATTTTCTTCTTCGACCTACATATATTTCTATATGCAACTATAAATTTATATCTTCACCATCCGGTACGTTTAGGATATTTTTTTTATTGTATGAATGACTAACAGTAAACATAAATAATATATGATTATATAAAATTTACCTAAATTTATTCTGTTATGTACACATATGACAATGTCGGTACTTTCTATATAAATTGATACAAAATCACAATCAGAGATTCAGACACATACAGAGCTGCCACGATTGTACCATGATCAAGCACTTTACAATGTTATTACATTTATTAAATAATATCAATAAAATAGATACCGGTCTAATATCATAAAGTGAAATTAAAATTAATTGTTTTTTTTTTCTGAAAATGTTTGCATCGCGTGCATCAAGTGACTAACAAATGACCAGTGTAACTTGACACTTCAGTCACTAGTAAATACGATATATTTTTACAGTACGAAATTTTAGCAAATTCTTATTTTAATATTTATAATTGTGTACAAATCTCTAACAGGGATAGTGTATGATCGCCCACATTTGGGATTCACGTAGGCGAGTTAACCAGTTGCGTTAGATCAAATGACAAGGAAAAGCTGTGCAAAGATCTCCCTGCGTGATCGTGTACGGTAGCACGTGAACCAAGCCATTCGCCGTGGTGGGCATTGAAGTCGACGAGTACCACGATTTCTATATATTTCAAAAAATAAATGTCTTAGTTTTTTGCGCATCTTAAAGAGATCTGCATATGCTGGACGATTTGAAGCCAATATATAGCAGTGTATAATTATCAATATTGAATATGTCATGAACGATTTAAATTAATAGTCATAGTAAATTGAAAAGTTTGAAACAGATTTATAGAATTTAGCTGCTAAATCATTTTCAGTAACACTGTAATAAATCAAACGAACTGATATTTGTTAGTTTCAGTTTTTAAAAAAGATTACAATTGACGTTGAATTATGCCTAAAACTGTTAAAAGAATGAAATTTAGAAATGACGACGTATTTGAAATACAACAACCACCGCGTGATGTAAGTAACGTGTCTATGTTTGATAATTAGTTATTATAAACTAGATGCCACCCGCGGCTTTGCTCCCATTCATGCCTTTCTTTTTTCCTTGTATGTAAAAAAATTGATTTCACGTATAATAAATAACTTGCAATTAAGTAATTCACATGTTGAAAATTTACCGTTGTCAAAATATACAACATTCTCATGGCAGCCGACCTTATGAGTTTGTTATATTTTTCTATGTCCCGGGAAGATTCTTCGGATAATTGGTTGTCATTTACTGTATCCCTGAAAGCGCCGTATAATTTCATGAAGATCGGTTAAGACGATAATACGTTAGAGCATGACAAATAAACAATTCTATATTTGCATGATAATGTTGCTAAGAATAATCACGGATGACCTCTACCCACCATTTTATAATAATGAAAGGATGGGAAAGGGAGGTGGAGTCCCGAGTATGGTTGACGTCAAGCCGCCTGCCGGCGGGAAAAACTATAGTCAAAGCCAATTACAGTAGAGTCCACGATATATAGAATAGTAGTACATACTGTGCCGACCCTATGTAGGTAAGGGCTGAGAGATGAGATGAATTTAGTTAGTATAAAGGAGCATTGAACACAATAGCAGTTTATGACTCATTAATGTGTTCGAATCCTATTTTCGTCTGACTGGGAGGAGGGTGTCTTTGAGAGTTTGTATGTGTTTAATGCATATGTATGTACGTTATAAAGTGAACTTTTTTAGTCTGAAGGGCTTCATCGATTTTGAAGAGTGAGGTGTCATTTGATGCGGCTTCTTCCCCGGAGTATTAAAGCTGATATGATAATGCGATAAAATATGAAATCAATCGTTTTATTTAAATTAACTAGATATCAATAATGGCAAGGTTAATGAATCCTTCCTTTCTTAGCAATTTTTGACAATAATGCAGCAGATATTCCGCTGGGCGCGATGTTTTGGCATCGCAGGTCCCAGCAAGTATTACTGGAGGTTTTGGGGAGTTCTGCTGGTGCTTTGTTTAACGGTTGTCGAGATCGGCGCTATTTGGAAAGTGGTCAAAGCACTCGCAGGCTGGGCGGTGAGCACTACGGGACATAGTAAGCGTTAATCGTAAATTTCAATTCTAAATAATCTTTATTTTGTGTAAAGAAACATTGAGATTGCGGATACTTATGTATTTAAGTTAACCACCTCACTAGTGAACGATCTAATTGAAAAGTAAAACCTTTATTAAAGGGTTGAGGAAGTGAACAATTAAAAAGAATGGTAAACCAATGAGAAACGAAAATTTACCTTTTGAATGTCAATAGGTTTATGTGAAGTTTTATATGTGTCTATGAATACGTGTATGAATACGTGTATGTATGTGTGTATTTTTTATTATGCAAGTTAGTATTTCTGTTTCCTTTTCATAAGTGTGGGCCTATGAAATAAATTATTTTGTATATTAATTTTTATATCCTCTGATTTATAGTTATGGGTTTTCAGAATACACTATTTTTAAATCGATGGGTAAAATATTTTAAACAATAATTTGTACTGAAGTGTTATTATTATTTACATTTTTATTACTAAGTAGCCTACTTCCAATTTAATGCAAATAACAATAAATTCTTAGAGTCGCATACTGTTAGTTAAATATTTGCTTTGACATTTATTAACATTTATTTTGCCAAGGAAGTGTAACAGCGCGGTTGGCGGGGGCAACGATGTATGCCAATGCTGTACTGTCGCTGATATTGACCTGGAAAATATCAAGCTCGTGGAGAAACATTGCTGACTTTTGGATATTGATAGAGAGCGCTATAACAGCCCGTATTCCCAGAGATGACTACTTGGACAACAAAATGATTGCAGTCGAAATGTTTTTTATAATTTGTGGCTTAAGTAAGAACCCACTTATATATAAAAAAAATAATGTCTATCAAACAAAAGGTGATAAGCGCATATTATAAGTATAACAATAATATTAATTCATCATTGGCGTAGAAGTTGAATTTAAATACACATATTGTGGCTATTATGACTGACTGTTTTGTTAATTACAAGTAATTAGTCATAGAATTAACAAAATAGTCAGCAGAAAAACAAACTGAAATCAAAACAAAATAGCTTACTAAGTTCAAAGATTTAATTTTTCTCGTTGTATTACTACTATAATTATTAATTTTATTTATTTATTATGTAATATGTAGACCTGTTGACCTATTGATTTGAAGTAAATCCTTGCAAGCGTTCAAAGGGAACTTTTTAAATGTAATTTAGCTTAAAAACTCTCGTCGCAAGCGAGAACTTTGACTTGGTCTCTTATATAATATCAATATATGTGAATAAATAATCCGTGTTCATTTCAGCTGAACATACAATGAGTGTACTAGCAGTCGTTGGATTGGATTGTCCACCGTCACTTTGGCTTAAGCGATATACACTCGTGTCTCATGGATTTTTACTACAACCAAGTTTGTATAAACTTTACATTAATTCTAAATGCTTGAAAGAAGTTGTCACTGAAAGTAAAGGAATATATGGTTGGTTTTTAGACATAGACAGTGGAATAACAAGAGTGATTAGCAATGTGTTTCGTGAATATGTATGTATGTATGTTCCACAGTTACCTCCTGTAGTCTAAACGGATTGATTGATTTTGGAGAGTGTGGTTTCCTATTCATTCCCGGGTGTTAGTTAGTCGCGGTTACTGGTTTTTAAAAATAACTATTAATTGTCTATCAGACAATAACTTAACGATCCATATTGCAGATGATTATTCAATTTTTGTTGCCATATCACTTATTGTACTAAGTACAGTCGCGACCATTTTGTGGAATTTTCAAGATTTGTTATTAATTCTTATATCGCTGGGCTTAGCGTCGAGATATCGTAGAATTAATTCATACGTTGCAAGTTATTGTGCTGAGAATAAGAAGAACGTCGACTCTAAGGTATGAATTTTATTACTAAGACTAAAACGTAACAAACTTTATTTTACAATTATTTGTAATGACCTAAGAGTCAAATTCAAGATCAATATTGAAGATTTTTTTTTTCAGATTACAGAGACTGTTGAAATATTTACATGGCGTAAAATAAGAGAGGCCTACGTGAAGCAAGCTACGCTCGTGAGAAAAGTGAATGATAAAGTCGGAGCTCTCATACTGTTGTCCAATTCTTGCAATTTTTATTTTACTTGTTTACAGTTATTTTTGGGAATCACGTAAGTTTACTCAATTCATTTTTCTTTATACAGTCACTTATATGCAGTAGAGGTAAAAGATTTAAATTCAAAGAATTGAATGTAAGGTTAATGGAAGAGTGAAAAAGATATCTTTGAAACAAAATATTAGTTTTTATTTGTATGGTGATATCAACAAAGCTGTAGCGATGTATATGAAAGCAAAAGGCTCAGAATCATAGATCAGTTATTTGTGGATCGCATGATCATATTAATTTATATTTGTTGCAATGGAAATAAATCGCATTTTCGTAACAAAAAGTATTCAATATTTTATTTGTGAAATAAAATGTAATTGAAATACAAATTTATTACTTTTATAGAATTTCAATCTAAATAGTGTTTTCAGCCAGGGAATGTCCGATACGGGTTTAACACAAATATATTACTTGTTATCATTCATTTGGCTTTGCATCCGGACGACGCTGGTGGTTCTCTCTGCTGCTGATGTAAACATAAGTTCTAAAGGTGCACTACCATATATCTTTGAATATCGAACAGAAGCGTACAATTTAGAGGTAAATAATATAACCATAAATATTTACAACCATATTTTATGTGTTATACATATACATAAAATAAGGTTATAATATAAAACATAAAACATACACCTATATATTAGATATATTTAGAAGAATGTTAAACTACAGTCACTACAATTACACGGTTTTCAGATCGAGAGGCTTCAATATCAATTAAGCAAAGACTATGTTGCTTTAAGCGGGATGGGATTCTTTTTTCTAACTAAATCGCTGCTTTTACAGGTAATTTTCTTGTTTTACTTGCTTCAAAGTTAATACTCGTATTATACAAAAATATATCTATCTGTAAATAAATCTATTATCTGCACAGAATTTGTTGTACAAATTATAGAAAAAAATGAAAACAGAAATTACGTGAATCTGATGTGAAATGGTGATATTTTCATCTTTTTTTAATTTTATAGTAGTAATTCTATTAATATTTTAACTACCGATGTTTCGAGTGCTTTATATCTCACATGGTCACCGAGGTGTTTGATGTCCCAATGTCAAATTTGTTGGTTAAGTAATCTGCTTTTTAATTATATTTATTTTAATTCGAATCCATGCAGAATGAACTCAAAAATATAATTTATTCTTAAATCGTCCTTAATTCTCTTTGTAGCTGTTCGTTTATTTTGTCTTTTAATTAATTCGCCGATACTTCGAAAGAGGAATTAATTATTTCAGATGGCTGGCGCAGTCGTCACATACGAGTTGGTGCTTATCCAATTCGATGGTACAGATCACAACTCTACAGACACGATAAATGCGACGATGATTTGACTGGCTTATTTTATTAAATAAATCGATTTAATGTACTCGCAAATTCTGTTTGTTTAGCTACCACTGTTTGTTTAACGCGTAAAAAAACCTGTGCTTTTGGTGTCAATTGAAATAGTTTTTTTTTTAACAGAGGTAGTAAATGTCACGTATTTTCCTTCGAATGGTAGCAGTTTTTTCCTTTGTATTTATAGTCTATGTTATACCGTCAAAAACATATATATTAAAAACTGTAATGGCAAGGATTAGTGAAATCTTCTAAAATGAAAAACATTTCATAGAAACTATTTTATCAGATAACACAATGTATTTTGATTACGTATATATTTTGTTCAACTGACAATTCAAAACCAGAATTTTTTGTTCTTGTATTCAGAATAATATATTCCCTGAATACTGTGCCTCAGAACATTATTTAATTAAACCAATATTACTACGTTGTCAGTATTTGCATGTATGCTGATAGCTTAATCGAAAATCATGGACTTTTAAGTGCTCCTTCGCGTGTCAGAAAATTTACATTAAATAAAGCTTTTGGCTATCTGTAATCAATCTTAATATACGACAGCTTTGAAATGTATAGAGAACATGAGACATTCAAAGTTATGAAGTAAAAAAAATATGATATCAAGATCTCCAGAAAGGTGAGATAGTAGTTTCGGGATTTTTTATAGAATAAGGAAGCAAATGAGCAACGGTTCGTTTAACATGAAGTGATCTGATGCCCGTGGACATCCGCAACACCAGAGCGAAACCCAGCGACAAGAATTGTTTCAAGCAATTCTTAGTCGATAGAAAACGCAAGAAGACGCAACGTTTCTGGGCAATGCCAGAGGCTCAAGTTGATCATAATCAAGTCAAAGGAAATTTTCTGACATTAGCAATGTTTAAGGTTACGCATTGCGGCGTTCCGCACATCGTTATGTTACGCAATTTTTTTTATATTAATCACAAGTTAAGCAAAAAAATTACCGATCCGGTTGTTAATATTATTAAAACTAAAACTGTTCTATCTTTTTAGCATGACATTGTTTCGATTTTGAGATTGTGGCGATGGTAGAATTAAACGTTCGTAGAACGTTAGTAGATTCGATTATGAAACGCAAGTGATAGTTACTCTTACTGGTAATAGGCGATAGTGATCTAAACGTAATCTTAGATAGATTAATAGGTAAGGAGACATCCGTTAATCAGTTATCAGTTGGCCAGGTCAACTGATAACTGTTTTTAGAGCAGCAAGTAACTTTAGGCAATTCACGGGGGATATTTACGTCCATTAAAAGACGTTTGCTCTTTGATGATAAAAGAATAAATTAAAAAGTATATGTAGAACACTTTCGAATTTCTCGTTATTACTAAGGTCGCATAATTTAATTAGAAGTATCCAACTAAATTTTCAAGCTAATTAAAACTTTGGCTATTAAAATTGTGACATTTTCTAGTGACATTCTTCCTTTCCGTTTAAATTGAGCCAGCACGAGTTGCCGATTGAAGTAAGTCTACAGGTCATTAATTACGTCTCCTTTGATTCAAAACTTTTCTTGGCTTATTTGAATCTTTTTCTCTTTTAATTGACATTTTTGTCATATTTCTTTTGTATTGTTTTATAACAACAAGTTTATTTAATAGAAAACTGATTAGGCTCAGTAAGTTGTGCTGAGATGAGAGATAACACTATTGTCTCTATATAACTGCATAGTGCAATCTTTCTTTTATATTCAAGGACATTATTCACACACGGCAAACCCAAACTAAGCAGAGCTTGTGCTATGGAAACCAGATAACTGATATACTACATATGATATTACTTTTTTAAATACATACATATATAGATAGTTACACCCGGACAAACACACAGGACAAACAGACATGTTCATGCACACAAATGTTTGTCCTGGGTGGGCATCGAACCCAAGACCTGCGGCGTAAGAAGCAAATATCTTACCACTGCGCCAACCGGCCAGTCAGTATTGCTTTGTAACATTTAAATAATGATATAATTATCCATCCATATTTTAATAAGTTTATATAATTTTGACATAATACTCACGGCGGTGTAGGTAGAGATTACGGATTTATTTTTGGCATGATTCTGACACACGTCTCTTCATCCATACATGTTGCATGAATGGGTCGATTCGAGCTGGAAGTGCCATGGTCACACAAAATAGACGGAAAGTAGTTCATTCATGCATCATAATATCTGTTTATCTATTTGTATTTTTTATTTTTTAGTTTGCTATGGCGGGCAAGGAACTTTCAGAAAATCAGCGCATCTTTTGAAGTACGTAGTCATAAGAGTTACTTTAAGGCAGTGTTGTATAAGATAGCACTACGTTTATTTGATGTAATTTAGCATGAATAAAGTCTTTTTTATTGCTTTCATATTCCTGCGTTTCTTCTTATGAGGTGTTACAGGACCTTCTCTTACCACCAATCTTCCTCTATTTTTTCTTAACTCTTACTTATTATCCTGCTTTTTCTTGCAAAAATGCTGGGTACCGATAATCAGGGAGCAGCTTGCTAAGTCACCTTACATTATAAAAATGGCGAATAAAACTTATATGCGACGAAATGAGAGATAGTAAACGAAATTCAAAAAGCAAATTACATATTTTACTGCAACATTTATACCTTGCTTAGTAAGGGATCGAATGCCTTTGTATTATAGTTCGCAGACGCTGAGTGCTATTGTTTTATTATAAGAAATATATTAAAGTTACTTTTATTGCCTTCAATGTGATCATACATGAAACAACACTTTATTGCCGTAAACTTAAATTCAGATGTAAATTAAATTTATTGAGCAAAATGTCCCACAAAATATAGTCTTCACGCCTGTCTTCTGTGACGTGGTATTTCTTTCCATTCATGTTGCTAATATTCTTTGGATATTTAGAAACATGGCAAATTCTGCACTTTCTGACTCTCTCTCTCTCTCTGTCTCTCTCTCTCGTTAATGAATAGTATAACAGACAACTCTGAAATACATATTGAAAACTTTCCTCCTGTTCAAATATGTATAATGTTACGAAGTTATGAATGATTTTTTTTTCACTGAAGTACTAAAAGTAAAAACTAAAGTTAAACTAAAGTTTTCGTGATAAATAAGAGAGAGAATATTATTTGTATAAACAATATATAGTATTATTTATTGGTCCCAACTCATCCATCTCAGCATACGATCGTCCACTGCTGGACATAGGCCTCCCCCATTGATCGCATCATTGGGAGAAATACCAGAAATGCCATTATCGCCACGCTTGGCAGGCGGGTTTGCGATCGCAGTATACTCTACCGTACTAAGAAAAGGATGCTGCTGCCCGTCCTTCGGTAGTCTTTACATCAAGATACAAGACAGATAGACATGTTCATGCACATAAATATTTGTCCTGGATGGGAATCGAACCTACGACCTGCGACGTAGAAGGCAAGCGTCTTACTAACCGCGCTATCCAGTCCGTCAATTAGTCCGTTTAATGGTTACCTTCAGTAAACAGACGATTTGTTTATTATTTTTGCACTGTACGTTTAAAAATATTTACAACATACCGTGAAACTGCTGTCGTGAATTTGCACAGTATAAAACAAGTCATACATTGTTCTTAATAATGTTTTAACAACGAACTTAGGAAATAACACATCTGCCTCTTCCTAAAGTCGTTATAATTATGCCAAAATAGTATAAAAATTTCTAACGTTTCATTCGTTCTACGAATTGATTAACGAAAGTATAAGGAAACGATTCTGACGTTTCACTTTCAAAGCGGACGCTTTTGTAAAAATACCTAATAATTCTGTCAAAATAACAACTGGCAACTCATCTCAGAACACTTTGTCGAAAAGATTCTTTTTACATGTAAGAGTAATTTATTGAGATAGAGGCTTAAATATTTGTAGCTTGTATATGGAGAGTGAGCTGCGCGCTTTCATGCGAGATAATTACCAAACTTAATAAAGAAACCGCAACAAGCGTTGCAGTTTCTATATTAAGTTTCCTTTACATGCAATAACATGTAGTTTTATTGCATATATAAAACTATGTATTATTGCATTCAAAGGAAACTTAATATAGTTATTAATCTAGTAAGTAAGACTATCAATATAGTTATTAATGTATTCAGACCTAACTGCGGCGAAAGATCCTTCTAAATCTATGTGTATATCTCTAGTAATACCAGTTAGTATGTATAGTTAACAAATGTTAGTTAACATTTATTAATTTTCAATGAATTTCTAAATCAATTTTATTTATTACTTTATAAACTCAGCGGCACAATTAACCGCCCACCTTGATTTTTTACGATTTTGGTTAAAAAAAAATTGTGGCCTTACTTG
>DWLR01004215.1:0-12404 GCA_018246295.1 Papilio alexanor hazarajatica
GCACGCACGCACGCACGCACGCACGCACGCACGCACGCACGCACGCACGCACGCACGCACGCACGCACGCGCGCGCGTGTGCGTGTGCGTGTGTGTGTGTGTGTGTGTGTGTGTGTGTGTGTGTGTGTGTGTTACGTTGAAAATATGTGAAACTAATTAAGTACTATATTTTGAAAACTCCAACGACGTATACAAATTGAGGTGTTTATAGGTAAGTACTTATGTTACCCGGCTTAGATGTCTGGCTACTTTGCTCTGTTACGTTATCCATACAAACTTTGAACTGAGTTACGATTACTGCCCTGTTAGATACAGGAACGATAGGGTTAAGCAATAAACTGTCGCGCCGTCCAAACAATGCTTTAGACTATCATTTACGCTATAACTAGAGACACTGGCCGAAGCAAGAGCATTGCCGTACGTACGTTCATAAAAGAACGAAGTGCATTCTAACACAAACTAGTTGGTCGCGCCCGGCGGTGTCCGGGTGTCAATAATACCCTATTAATATGTTAAAAATATTGTATCAATGGCGTGGTAAATATATAAGTAAATATCTTTGTTACTACTTCAATGGAAATTAGGAGACAAATAGAAGCGGTACGCCCGATCTTAGAAACTACAGATATCTAAAGACTTTCTAAACAACCAGATAAGATGTAGATGTGTTACCAGCCTTTATAAATGGTAGAAAACGGTGATAGAAAATTTATTATCACGCAAGAATATATTCGCAATTTTATTGAATTTTATAAAATTTAACAATTCTTGGGTAAAAATACCCAAGAATGTTTTGTACCCTGTTTACCCTGTTTATTCATGTTGTAACAAATAATAACGCCATTGTTTTATTTTTAATATTACGGTTATACATAGTGTCCTGAAATATCTAAAACATTGGTGGCGACCCTGGATGTAATACGTCAGGGTGGGCGCCTATCGTCCAATGCACGCTCAGTCCATTTCCATAAAAGCCTCTTCAATCTCGCAAACCGTTTCGGGAATTTCAATTCGCGCTTAACGTTTTTTCCGTTCGTCCTTTACGGTTATTTTCGTGTCGTATATTAAATATTTAGTAGTTTATGCGATTTTTAAATTGCGATTTAAGAGCGAGGGTTGTCAGCACTCGGGCTATTGTAATTAATTAAAAATAATTAATGCCTCCAATGCTTTCAGTCAGTGGGATTAAAAAAAATAGCGAATACTGTTCAAATGTGATTATTATATCTATGATTTAATTTTCTTCTTATGATAAAAGTTATGGAGGAAGATTGTTACGTGTTTATGACAACACATGCACAACTATATGATCCCTGTGTTTTACTGAAGTTTCCATTGAATCCAGGTCCTTAAATCCGCTACTTTTATGAACCTATCTAACGAATCTATACACAATTGTTGGTAAGAAGAATTAGCATTATAGATTAATTTATGATATCTGCCCTTGTGTAAAAAATACTTCAATGCTATATAAACTGAATATCGAAACTATTGTAAAATCTGGACGCCATAACGCGCCTTCGTTGAGTGCTGATAAAATAAAGCTTGGCGCTCACGGATGCCATTGTTTGCCGGAACTATTGCGGTCACGCATGTGTCAACGATATTCTATGTTATTAGCTTGATTTCTTATCTAAATGTTTGTGAATCGTTCCGCTTTTATAGACGGCTAGTTGTTAGTCCTCAGTGTTGCTTGGATGAAAATCAATAAAGATATTGGGCTAATATTGATTTGAGGTCAGTAGTACTAAAACTTACCGAGCAAACAAATATTAAGTAATTGTCCACTTACAACTATGTATATTAACAAGCATATTTAAAATATTAATAAATCCATTCCGAGTTATTTTAAAATATACGGTAAACGCACACCTAATTATATTATCCCATAAGTTACCCATCTGGAGATATGAAAAATAATTTTAACCACAAAAAAAATTGCCTAAAACATATAAAAATTAGAACTAAAAATATATTAAAAAATCATTACCTTTCTAATACAATTCCGTAGTAATGGAGCAACCTATTTGACGGTACATTCTAATTCGGTACGTTTTGTACGGCTCACTCATTACTATTGTAAAATTATAAATAACTATAATTATTGTCTACCTTTAAATATAATCTTAGCGTTGTACTTAAGTGTAAACAAACCTGTATTAGGCTTTAAGATGTATACACATAGGGATTGATTCATTTGTGGTTTTTACGATTATGATGTGCAGATCTTAACTACATAAAAAAAGAGTTCTTAAGTATAGTACTTACATATAGATATTTTGGAAAAAAATTGCTTGTAATTTTTCTTTTTTTACCATTAGAATACTTTATTATGTTGGAAAGCGAAAATTTAAACCAATGTGATAATCGGTTACTTTAAAACATAATCTGGAAATTTCATGGAAGATTTAACATTGCACTTTTGTCATTATGTTCCGCTGTAAATGAGAGACGGTGTCAACTAGGCCAGTAATGTAGCAACTACAAAGGAAATGACTCACCGTGATGTAGGAACGAGCTCGAGCCGCATTGCACGGGCGTCAAAGATTTATGCAAATACTGCCTTTGTGCGAAAAATGGCACAGGTGATTTAGTAAAGCATCCATGTTTCTTTTTGTCACATAAATCTATTGTTTGATCAGTATGCTTATTAGTATAAACTGCGTACTGAGTATATACATACTTAATGCAGCCTTAGATAGGAACGTGTTTTGTTACTGAGTTGGAAATTAAACCATTCTTAGTACAAGTGAACACTGAATTCAATCAAAATAAAGTATTTTGTAAAATAAAGAATCAGATTTCATATAGATAGAGATTTTATATATATATATATATATATATCGTAGATATCAAGGTAAATCCGGTATTGTAAATTGAATTTAACAAATAACCGTTTGTTTTTTACATCATGGTATTTTGCAAGTAACATTTTTTGGATTTTTTTTGGTAATTATGGCATAATTATATTTCTTAAAAAAATGCTGTTTTGTTTTATTTTTAATTGCCATACATTATAAAAATAAGAATGCAATTTTGATGATTTCAATATTTGAAAAAAAAAAAAAAATTTAACCACTAATTACAACTTAACAAGAGTTAAATAATTTAAGTGCATTTTAAATTACTTATAAATAACTTGTTTAATTTCTTTCTTTTTAACAAGTTCTGTAGTAAGTGTATTTTGATTAGATTCGAATTTAATAAGTTATGATCTATTTGTTCATAGATCATTACAAGGACCAGCTACCACTGCAGAATGACTCAGAACTGGATACCTTTATATCGTTACAATTAAATGTTTATGTTGATACTAAATTATAGCCAAATTAGAGCTTAAAATTGAAACACTTATGTAATGATCACATTATTCTTGTACAAAAGTAAACATCAACAAAGACGTTTGTATATCAGCGACTAGTAATCAAATGGAATCGACGTCATAGATCTGTTAGTGTGTACACGGCGCAAGAGGTCATTGACCCCGATCCGATGCGGGCACCGAATTCGGTAGTTGATTCCGAGCCGCCGGGGACATTAATCGGACGTCACATTTCTTAGATACGTTGCAAGGGAAAGGAGGCACTAACGCGAAGTGGAAATAGCAAAGTTTTTATTAGAGTAAACTTGCTACATTCTTCAAATTATGTTTATTTGGATACGATACTTCGAAATCGCTATGCTCGCTCTTGCATTTTTTTTAAAAGAAATAAATTCAATATCTCTAAAGTACTAGATAGAGTTGATGAGAGGCAGTCATTGCTGAAGCTTAGGTGGGACATACTAGAATAATCGCGTACTGAGTATTGCGAGTACGAGTAAGTCTAAATACGCGTTCCAAGGAGTATTTAGGACTACTTTTTTATGCCCAGTAGTGGACGACCAAAAAAAAAAACGCGGTGAAAAATGGTGTCGACGAACTCGTAGACATAAGTACCAGACTCTTATTTACTTCTAAATACTCGATACGTTTTCGTTTGATATTGTGATACTCAGTATTTATGAGTATCGAGTGAAACCTAATATCAAAACCTGTTCCAGTATATACGCCCCACCTCAAAGTAACCAAGGTTACTTTACGTACATTTTCCTGTGAAAGAAAATCACAAAATATCAATGACTACTCAAGTTAGTATGTAAAAAAAAAATTAAAATTATTTTTGACATCCGAAAATAAATATCCCATACATTACTTGCGAAATAAATCATACACAAGTTTCCGCCTCGCCTACGATTTACTCTCGGCAATAAATCGATTACCAGTTCTCGAGTCATCGGGTATCGACTGCTTACGATTAGGCCCAGTGCTCTACAATCAGTTTACTACAGTAGTAGATAAATCTACTAAAGGCTGTTTCACGCATGATTTCTACTCACCGCCACGCTCGACCGACTTTTGTTCCGTCATTTTCTCTTCTGGCGTAACATTGTGCAAAAAAGATTCGATCTTGATATCTCCCTATGTCTATTTTATTTGTAAAATAAAAAAGGTTTAATTTTATATAGGATTTTACCTGAGCTTTCGTTAATATTTCGCATGTATTTAATAGATATGTTCATCCGTTTAGCACTAAATACGCAATATGAGGAATCGAATAAAAAATCTCAAGGCTTTTGTAAGTTCCTTACCTGTTAGATATTTCTATAGTTCCCATCAAAGAGATTCAGGGGAATAGCAAAGCTATCTTAAAATAATTATCGCTACATCAAAGACCTGTGCAGATGGCGCAGTTAACTGGATGTTTATGTCAAAGGATTGGTTCTTGCAATGGAACAACGTGTTGCAATTTCCTTGTTAATCTCGATACGTTTCATTTTATAAAACGAAAACATTAGATGTTTGTGTCAGGTTTCATAAAGAAGAGTTGCATAAAATAGACGTAGTTGAAAGTTAATTTAAAATGATTCGCCATGAATATCATCATCATCAATGCGTACCCACGCCACAACAGTTCAATTATCTGACTAAACTAGAACCATGAATAGATTCAAAGAACAGTCAAGTACCGTGAAACCGTGTACACGAGTGCCTATTATCGGCTTAGGCGACTCCTTTCTTTTACTCGTCTTTAAACAAATTACCATTGTAGCGCCATCGAGACACACTTCGATAACATTTGTACGATAAACCTAATTGTGCTGCATTTGGTAATGCTCTGCCACCTTATCATAAACCTAAACATTAGTACAATTGATAATACTTTAAACGTGATAAGATAAATTAAATGGGACGTGGCTTAATATGAACTACTAAAATTACTTAGGTACTTCGTATTATACGTGTTGTAAGTCTTCCCATAGTTATATTAATAGCCATCAATAAAACAGTTAGAATTTGTTATAGTTATAACTACCATTACAAGCGACAAAAAGGGAACATGTTGCTCAACTTTTAAAAGTGCTTTCGCGTCCAAAACTGTTTTTAACTCAACAAAAACAAAGCTATCAACATGGCCGCGTTCGCAAGAGTGTATCACAATTTTCTCTTTTAATGCATTCAATGTTTTTTTTATTATTACTTTCAACGTAAATTCGACCGTAAATTGGTGGGGAAAGTGTTTATTTTTACGATATAGTAACTGTTTATGTAATACACGGCACTATAATCTTAAACGAGTAAATAATATGGCTTAAAGTCAGTTAATGAGGGCTATAATATTCTCGGCTGGATTGGAGTGTCGCAAGTTGCCCTATCGAGTGTCGGGAACACGCTCTGCTCAAATAAAGTGGCTAAAATACGTTCTCTGGTGTTGTGGCGAGATGCAGGAAGCGCTGTGTTAGAACATTAACTGAATCTTGTCTGCTTAACTTTGCATGAACGATAAATTTTAGGTTTTATGTCTGTAGTATAGAATAGTATTTGAATAAGTGCTTGTTAATTCTTAATTATGTAATGATCTGTGATAGAATACTTTAAAAATGATATAAAAACAAATGGACACACTTGATAGTGCTACAAAGAAAATTCTAAATTCATTAAAAATTGCTTATCATAACTAAATAGTTTCAATAAAGATTGTAAAAAGGAAGGAAACGACAAGTCAATTGTGCTATTCATGTGCTTAGAATATCCCACTCTTGCATAGATAAACGTCTAAGTGTTCCAGTTATAGTCGTAAATATTCGATATCCTGTGTGATGCAGTGTTTATATATATATATTACTAGGCATTATCTATATTATTTAAGTCATCGTCATTATTCTATACGTGTCATATTAGTCTCTTATATGTATTTATATTTCCGAGGAGGGTTGGCGTCAGGCCGTAAAACTATAGCCATAACCAGTAACAGTATGGACTAAAGTAGTCCAGGATGTACATATATGGAAAATTAGTACAAACTGTGCCGACCCCACGCAAGTATGAAAAGGGCTGTGTGATTTAACACTCCAACGTAATTAGCAAAAAATTAGGCTAACCGACTGTTTCAAGCGTATCTTAAGCTGTCCTAATATAATGGTCCATATTTATATTAAATTTTAACTAATAAAAACTCAATAAGAAGCTTAAAACAAAACTTGACAACATAATTATTATTTTTTTATTTTTATGTAACACCATTGAAAAAGTTTGAAAATAAACAAAACTTCTTTTTTTATTTTACACAATTTTTAAACAAACAAAATTTACTTCCAAAATCACTATATGACAAATTTTTAATGTGATAAAATATTATTGTGTCGCAAAAATTGTACTTTCCAGTTCCTTAGATGCTATTTATTTTGTCTACGCGACCTTGGAATTATGTCATTTAATTTCTAGAAGTGACTTGGCTTTATTTCGATTCATTTAGTCAAGCACCAGCCTTATCTATTAACTTCATATCTGTTATTAACGAGTCCATTGACTGGGACTCGTTCAAGTTGGAAGAGCTTCTAGCATCCGTTCCGTTCTCTCGCTCGTTCGGTTTTGTTCAATCGTACGATTAAATTGATTTATGCGTCGTCTGTCTACGTGATTGCTGTCTAATATTGCATATTAAACTCTGAAATGTAATTCATCGGACCCGCGATGAACTAATTTTAAGTCGTAATAGTTCCTGTTCTATTAGTAGTTAATTGTTTGTCTCTTAAATGAGCGTTTTCGGGGTATATAAATTTTTATTTTTGTCGAAATTTCGTCACGTTATTTTTATTTATATTATTAATTAGATGCAAATAGACTATAACAGCCGAGTGGTTAATGATTGTTGACATTGTTTGCACTATGATTCGGAGGGTACATAAAATGTATAATATTTTTTGATAGATACCATTTTCTTTTAGGTTTAATTAACTTCCTCCTTAATTGTTCATCAAGTATTCAGAACCTCTACACATCCAATGTGTTGCTAACTCGCCTTAATACGCCGTAATCTAACCGGACGGGATTCCTTACGCCCCCACTTTCGTGTCGCGTGCAAACTAGAACAGGCACTATACAAAACACCAACGCATGTGCTAAACCGATATGCATTTCACTTTGATAAGTGCTTTCTGTTAGACAATCTGATAGGTCTTTAATTATATGCTTGTTAAATCGGTTGACAATCGCAAGATGATTTTGTAATACAAAATTCTATTACTATTTTTTTTCTTTACTTACTATTTTTATCTTACTTCTTAAAATCGTGATGGGGTGGCCATAGATAAAGATAGTTTTCAATCTGTGTCAATTATTCTATATATATTCACGCCCATATATACCCTAAAGCATACTCTTTGGTTATGCTTACTTTTAATGTTGTCCTCTTACGTACCATTATTTAACATTTCTTACCATCATTCCCAGTTTCAAATCTGAAACATATGCAATGACTTTATACATATTTCTATTATTATAACAACGATTTAAAACTCTAAATTCATCACAATTCAAATTCACACACAAATCTAAAGTTTTTTTTTAAACAAAGATTAAGAATACATTATATAGTGTAGATATACAATGTTTTACACATCCTTAGTTAGATTAAGTTATCCTATAAAACTTTTATTTAGACCAGCAACTTCCCCTCGGACAGTTAACATATTGGGAGACAAACTCCGGCCGTGCCTTCATTCAATATTTACGCTATCCGTTTGCTTCAGACTCTCGACTACTGAAAATTGTATCATTGGAACCCTGGATGTACAACACGGTCAATTTTTTTCTGCTACATTTAAAAAATTTACGGGAATTTTTTTTTTTGTATATACCCTTGCTTGGCCACAATCACGTTACATGTCAACAGAATTTTAAGGATAGACCGGCTAAACAAATATTTTTAATAACTAATTATATTTAAGTTGACAAATGCTTATTCATGGTCATTTCGCAATGGTAGATAAGTCCATTAGCGTTAAATGTTTATTTATTGTTAGGAAAAAATCAGCTATATTTATAACATAAGCTAAATTATTCATAATAAGTAGGTATATATAATAATTAAGAGTAGACAGCCAATAACAGGAATAGTTAGTATGAGCAAAAACAAATGATTAAAATGAGTAAATAAAAAAATTTAATACTTTTAAAAAAAATCCGATGATATATTTGTCTTACAGAATCAGTTGGTGTATTAATAATTTCAACGTTTTTTTTTGTCGGAAAACAAAACCGACTTCAAATTTATATAATTATTCCCTTTTTAAGGAATAAGAAATAGCAAAAAGCTTAATTATCGATTGCCGTGGTAATGTAAACAACTTTTTAACACACCATTTTATCTATTATCGAAGTTAACATAGGTACGTAGAATCAAATTACAAAATATTTCAGCTAGGAAAATAATAAAACTAAGCCTGCGAAGCCGCGGGAAACACGTAGTTTTATTTATAATCATATACAGTAGTGCTAGACGTAGCAATACAAATAAATCCATTAAATCCAAACAGAGCATGTTAAGTCTAACAATCCCAAGAAAGAAAGAAAGAAAGAAACCCAAATTAAATGGTACTGGTAACTTGCGAATGTCCCATTTCCGAAATTTTTGAAATCGTTTTGTAAATGACGAAGTTCTGCGGTAACAAACATACAACCAAGTTGACCCTCTAATCTCGGCCTTTTTTGAAGTCGGTTAAAATAATAAAAAAGGTTAAAATATCTCGATCTGAACTTTTTGTATCATATACTTCTTATATATATACGAGTATGTACGTTTTATTAAGGCGGAAGCAAGCGCACTACATATTTAGAGTACTGGCGACAGTCAGAAGATTTAGGGGTGATGAAGATGATTTAGTTTAATCCCTTATAATGTTACAAAATACAAATATATAGCGTAAGTTTTCTTAATACATATCAATAGCATAAGGAACTGCCTTTCGAAAAAATATTCAATTGTAATAATATTCACGCTTTCGTATATCGAGTCGAATCGTATATTTATTTTGATTCTTGTGACGTCAGACTTTCTTTTCCCGCAGCCCCACAGCCGCGAGCTATCTAACCCTACGTATTCGTTTGACGAGTAGTCTCTGCAAACGCCCCCGTAGCCTTTACAATCTATTTGTAAGGCGATGAGTATATAATTTTCCCCTCACAAGAAGCGACGCGGCATTTTTCATTCCCCGCAGGCTAAGTTTCCCTTGCTAGATTTCTATTCATTGTATTTTGCTCCGAATAACCAGCGTTTTAAAGTATTTTAAATTCTTATTCGGTTAACATAATCCTACTTAGATATTTAAATAAAAAAAAAACGGTTTTGAAGTTCAGTGTTAGCTCTTATCTGTGATAATGACCAGAAAAATATTTGGATTTACCCTTTTGCTATCCCGAAACCGTTGCCAGATTTTTTTATTTTTTCCTTACCTAAATCTAAAATGTAGAAAATAAAAAATAAATAAAAACATTAACTCTAATATTTGATATTAGAATTTTTACTATTTTTAATTATACTGGGATATTCGAAAAGGGATACAAATTTAGTTTCTAGTATCTAAATCGCACCCAAGATCAGGGAAGCTGGTGGAAAATCTCTAAACAAAACGTCAGTAGGTTGTAGCATTTCTAAAAGACAGTCTGTTATTAAAGAGAATAGATAATAACAGACGGATTAGAAGGCAAATGAGTTGAGCGTTTCACTAGCATTATTAATACAACTCTTCGATGTTCCACATCTGTACCGCGGAAGAAGTAAGACTCGCTTACTCCTTTTGTTTTTTAACATTAACAGCCGCCTATCGACGAGGAAATTCTGATGCGAGTTATTTTAGTGCTGTAACCGTAACTAGTGTGTGATTTCCGACATGTTTACGCATTCGGTCGTTCACCATTGTTGCGGCACAATGTAGGTCAGATATTTTGTGACGCGCGTTTACCGAGAAATTCATTTTTATATCGATTATGACTGCTTATTCATACCCTTAATCGTATTCCAGTTCCTTTTAAATTATTATAAGCTTGCAATCAGTTTTTTAAATTTCTATATGCATTAGTTTTATTAGAAAGTCTATGGTTTTTATGAACACAAATATAGAAAAAAACGTGTCTCTAAATTCCATATATTTACGTAAATTCTTTAGAGTCCCAGCTGGCTACAAAGTTTGTTACCGCCGTGAATCTTGAAAAGCTATTTTAAATTCAACGGTTTAAATGTTAGTTGTACATAAATAACTTTTCTGTTTGTGATGGTGATTATAACAGTTAATTATGAGATAATAATAACAGATTAGAACTTATTTAGATGTTGCCTAGTTTTTGACTGTATATATAATAAATTATCCTTACATTTTATCTATCTGAGAAACATTTTATATAGGGACTACTATACTTCTACTATACAGTTTATATAGGGAAAATATAAGCAAACTTCAGTACTTCGTGAATTATAAATATTTACCAAAATATCACAACATTTACCATATAATATGTTAACAAAATAATAAAATAATTATCAACTCAAACTCAAAGAACAAAAATAGTAGGACAGCTGAGTTTATTTTAACAACTATGTAACACCATTACAGAGTGGAGATTATTTCACTAGGTAATGTTTTAAAATAAAAACAAAGTTTTTAAGATATTAAATAAGATTTTTTCTACATTCCAATGCAACATACAAACTCGTTGAAGCTATAAAATTTTTCACGATATAAATCAATCCGCTAAGTTTGTTTTATTCAGGTCGTTATTAATGTTGTTTATTTTACAAGCGCTCAGCGGCAAGCGCCTCCATTACCGAACATCAACACACTCTATTGTTGAACGTAAACCGACTGCAGTGGCGCGTAACGTTTTTCTTTATTTTTCTTACAGCTTAATTTATTACTTGACAGTTACATTCTAATAACGTTGTCGCATACTCAGAAGTATGCGTTCACTATTAGTTGCATACGTGGAATTTTTGTCGCTTTTAAATCTTCCAAAATTTTTCCATTACAAGTGTTGCATTTAAGAGCATATAAGTGATCTTTCACCACAGACTGATACATTTTAAAACATTGTAATGTATGTTAGTTTCATCTATTTGTTGATGTCAATATTTTCAGTTAAGATTTGAACATTTAAAAAATTAAAATACAAACATTTATTTGTTCATGTAAACATAACATTCCCGAGGAGGGTTGGTGAGGAAGGCGGCCGGCCATGAAAACTACAGCCAAAACCAGTAACAGTATGGACAGTAGAGACAGTATAAGCAGTAGAGCAATATAAGCAGTAGAGCAGTATAAGCAGTAGAGCAGTATAAGCAGTAGAGCAATATAAGCAGTAGAGCAATATAAGCAGTAGAGCAGTATAAGCAGTAGAGCAATATAAGCCAATCATTCAAAATATGCCTCTATTTGACTTTACCACAGTTAAATTGTTTTTATATTCCCAAGCAAATTCCATACCCAATTACTTTTTGGTAGAGAATATATAAAATGTAGGCAATTTAAGTTCCACGTACCGGCAGATAATACGTTTGTAGGATTGACACGCGTCCTCGAACGCGGTTGCCAAACTACGGCTGCGGTCGCTTCGCTCTAGTAATCCTCAAGGTGATTGGCGGTAAACAAACCTGTATTGCCAATATGTCTTTATTGTTTTTATTTTTCATATTTACAGTTAAATTGTGATCAAATTTTGAATTATGGCTTATTAACCTGTGAATTTAGTTCGCAAATGGAACGGGACATACGCAAATATTTGTTCTGAATTTCTGATGAAGAGAGGAGTTTTCCCTCATCTATTCTTCTCTAATGGTTATCGAATATTGATGATTGAGGGTTCACTCACCATAAGATGAGCCGCTTGCTCGTATGCATCTTTGTAACATACTAGCAACCCGATCCGCCTTTGTTTTGGTATATACATAGACAAATAAAAAATACAATAGATTAGGTGACTCGCTGTTAGAAAAGCTTTCTACTGGCCAAAAATTGGAGTCAGTAGTATTTGTGTTTATACGGGTTAAATAAACCACCAAATCTTTCTCTTTACAATATCAGTATAGAAAACA
>DWLR01004216.1:0-12404 GCA_018246295.1 Papilio alexanor hazarajatica
AAGATGATAGAAGCAGTGCTAATCTGCAACACGTACTCATCGAATGCGGTGCTCTGATATTTTTAATGATGAAATTTTGATTCCAATGCAATGAGTAGTATCACAAAAAGTAAAGATATAATTTAGAAAAAAAAAAAATAATGTATCGCCAATTCATGCTTAAGCCGAAATCAGAACAAATTGAAAATCTAACAATATCTGAATGTACTAAAACGCAAATAGTAAAAACTGTATAAGACTAGACTAGCCATAGAATATAATTATCGTATACAAAAATATAATTATCGTATACAAACATTACAAGTTGAAGAGAAAGTTGCTTAACAAATTCGATCTGATATCGGCGTAATACGAGTAGAATGTATTTGATGTCATGCCAATATCGCACCAACAACTCGCTCCTAATGAGTCGTAGCAAATAAAAATCAAAAAAACACTGTCGTTACAAAATAAACGATTGTTGAAGAAAATATTAATTCACTTTAAATTAGATCGCACGTCAAATTCAGATAATGGATGTAATTCAGAGTGAAGGTAGAATGAATACAAGAATTCAATTATTTATGAGACGAAGTAACCAAACAAAACTGTCGAAATAAGCCATTCTAGCGATACTACGACTCAAATATCTGGACGTACACTTGCTCGGCGTCTGCAGTCGCAGGGAGTTCAGGTTCAAATTCAAGTTTAGGAACGTTGGTCGCGCTGCAAGAAAAATATTAATCACCTTATCAATATTAGTCGCTACAAATAAATATATGAATTTAGAACTGATACAAAACAGTCTTTAAAAAAAATTGTCTTCATTTTGTCGAGGGCATCTTTACTGTCGTACTTGTATTTAAAATTCAAACATCAAATCATTTGAGATCGAGTTTACATTACGTAGCAATCAATATTCTGGTTTTGCAAACATATCGATAACATTGGTTAGTTTTTGTAAGTGCTACAATAGAACATGTTACAATATTACCATTGAATATTTTATTACACAATCTAGTGCATGCTAATATTACATCACAACACGTTTAATTATACAATATCCATAATACGATTCGCTACTTTTACATGCACTTCGTATCGGTACACACAGCATCCTAATCATCGAATCAATTGTCTATGACTACTGGTAAAGACTACAATAACATTGCCTTTCGAATTTTTTATCCCATTAATATTTTATTTGGACTGCACATCGGTTCTATATTAATACTATATTACATATAATATAAGCGAAGTCATTTATAATTCTTTAAAGCACTTTTCGCTCGTAATCCACGGCGAATAGATTTATATGAAGGTGGAGGAGAAGGTATTAAACACGGGTCATGCTCGGTACATGCAAATGAAACAAACACGCAAACAAAAATCGTATACAACACAACGGAAGCTAGCTCGACGCTGGAGGCTTGTTAATCCAGTTTGCATCTAATAGCTTCAGCGTTGATGTCTAATTTCCAGTGCCCAATTTTGAGTACAGTCACAGGCTAACTCGTGTTTTTATTATATATTACTATGACAAGAAAATAAAAAATAAAAACAATTTAGAATAGCCAATAGAGTTTCTTTGTATCAATTTCATACAAACAGCCAATTCATAACAACAAAAAAAAGATGTTAATAGTGAAACGGTATCACAACAACTATTTGGTTCCATAATTAACTCTGCAGTTTAACATTCGTCTAATAATTTCGCCATACATTTGCCATTCCGAGTCAATGCGATTTATTGTTCCTTTTACCTGATAAGAACGAGCCTGGGGGTAGCGAGGGTTGAGATACAGAAAAAAATACAACGTTAGTTCAAGCCGGGTCAATGGACGGCTTAATGATTTTATCACTCCACGGAATATCTATTTGAATAGAACAGAATTTGTACAAAGTATTCAGAACATTAATTCAAATATTCTAAAGGAATATGTACGAAATAATAATACTTAGTACTTAAAATGTTCTATTCAATTAAAATATTTCCACTTACTAAAGCCAATTTTGAAAAAATATATATTATTTTATAAATTTTAATACTGAACGTAAAATAATAAGAGAAAAATGAGAATTGAAAATATTAGGAATTAGGGGTAAGACATAAGAGCCAATAGCATTGCCACAAAGCCAGTGGGGAAAGATGTAAATTATATAATGTGAAATTATGGAGTAAAAGGTGTAAATCCGTGAGGTAAAATGAATTCCGGTCAGTTAATATATTTGGTGTCTTTGTCAAAGGATGTGCTTTAAAATGAATAACTACTTCTACAAATCTTTTATCGTGCAATATTATGTAGTTTTTACACACGCCAAACTTTATCACTACTGTGTGCTAAGTAATCTATTTGTCGATTTGTACTTTAGTACAATTTTTAATGTTATCCAATTTTACATAATACTCGAGTGTGTCTGTATAAGTTGGAGTATTGGTCACTTATAATACTGTAAAGAAATAACACTTTTAGGTCTTATTTTATTCCTTGTTTTATTGTTTAAATAATATTCTAAAACATGTAGTTGCTAATTGAAGGAAACGATATTTATCTACTATTGTAAAGACCTAAAATGAACACAATTCGCATTTAATTATTCTACGAACATGGTAAGATTTTCAATGGATAGTTGCAATAGGACATTGATATGACACGCCAGAAATAAACGGTTCTTGTTTGATCATATGAAGCGTGTACTAATTAAATAAAGTAAGACCTTGTTTATCAATTATATTACAAATTTTCATTTGACGGACACTCAACATAAAGTTTGTAATTATATTACATTATACACTTTCCTTTAGTGGTTCGTCTAAAATTGTTGCCACAACTTTTTCCATCCGCGTCAAGGCATTCTGACATCATGTTTTCATAATGTTATGAAAATTTCCAAAAATCATTACATAGAATTTGTTAGAAGTATCTATACGTCATATGATTCATATGTTTCATGAACGACAAGATGTCACATGAAAACTCAATGACCCTGGAGTTACCTACAGTGGCTTAGATGCCGTTAGGTTTTGGATCATAACTGTGTATTACATATAGATGGCTATATATTAATTATCAATAGAATTAAATACCGTGGAGTAGTTACAATGTGTCTCGCCGTCACTGAGGTCAGCTAGTAGAAAACTCATTGTATGTTTAGCTCGCGTAGTGTATTATACATTACACAAAAAACTTCTTCAACAAATGAACGCAGAAGCGAATTTTAGGTTAAGTTTCATAGAATAACGGAATAAATATTTTTTCCCGTTTCGAATACTAACTACTATGATTGTGTAGGTATCTACATAATCACACAATTACAATGCACAAACTTTCCCTCGCCACTACGCTTAATATTCAAGAAGTTTGCCGCTATCTATACCAATATAAAGTTCATGAATATTTTGTTACTATACTTTGGATTTTTGTGTACAAAGATGTTGATAAATAAATATATGTTGTGTACTGACCCAGTCCGAACGGTTTCGGTGGCGTGCACGGGTCGGCGTCGTGGGCGTGCGAGGGCGCAGCGTACGAGTGCCGGTGCCGGCGCGGCGGCTCCGCGGCCAGGTCGGCCACGCTGCCCGAGCGCGCGCCGCCCAGGCCCGAGAGCGACTCCAGCGACGAGTCCAGACGCATGATCTGTGCGGATAAAGCGCTTTAGTAGTCCATACGCGTAACGATCATATTTCTATTCTATTCTTAGCACAAGAAATAGTTTAGAAACCCAATAAACCCGACTGACTGTACTACTATGATACTCTAAGCAAAAATAATAATCGAATGACACCTCACTCTTAAAAATCGATTAAGCCATTTAGGCTACAAGAGGTCATATATACATTGCCCGACTCAACCTCAACAAAGATATACAGATTACTTCTCGCAACATATAAATATAGAATATATTAACAGCAATGCCTACACGTTACTACGATGAAATTACGGGACATTATATAATTCGTTATATTATGAAAGAATACTTTTTACCTACATTTTTGAAAATATAAATATAAAAAATGTTTATTTATAAAAAAAAACTGTAGACACTATATCCTGTGTCCCTTCCACCAACGTGCTGATTGCATCCATTTTATAAACCGTAAAAGTCAGTGTTTCAATTGTGCTTCCAAGAAATGACACCTTTACCTTAAACCCTTTCAGAGCAGAAATCTGTCTTCTATAGAGCAAATTTATAACAATATGTAAAGACAGTTCTAATTCTCTCATGATTAGGTCACCAACAATTGAATGCAGTAAATTTTTTAAACTTTCGTTAAACACATTATCATAAACGAATTAAATTAAATTAACACACGGTTTACTCGCGTTTTAACATCCGGTGACGGCACCGACTAGTTTCGGACCCGTCGGGGGTCCATTCTCAGGGCGGGTGTTTATTAAAATAAGTGTTTAATGTTAACAACAATAACTATATCACATCAATTTCGTGCTCATCGACATCGCCGTCGCCCACATCGGCCACCGCGGTCCCGGCGCCCCCCGCCCCCTCGAGCCGCAAACTTCGCGCTGTGGCCCGCAGTGCGAGACGCGACGCGACCGCGAAGTTACTTTGAAATCTCGCCCCGGGGATGGACCCCCGACGGGTCCGAAACTAGTCGGTGCCGCCACCGGACGTTAAAACGTAAGCCGTGTGTTTAAATTAATTTAATTTAATTAGTTTACAATTTAATACATAATAAAGAAGAAGTTTAATAAATTTTAATGCAATTTCAAATGGCAATTAAACAATTACTGTAACGTACAATTGTTCTACAATTTGTTTTAAATACGACATCAAAAATAAAATAATACTTTATTTATATTTACTACTAAACTACAAATGGTCACGAAATTGTTATTTCATATTAATGAATTTACTGCCGTTACACTGCTAAAACAAAGTCAATAACAAATGGGCAAGAATCAAAATGCCTATGTACAAAATATCACATGTAACAATTACACTTCTACTTTATTCATGCAACATAATGCAACGACACATATGCGACAGGTCGCGGTGGCTGAGTCGCAGATACAGGCACAAAGACTAACACCAAGAAGCTGAGAGCAAGACATTGTGTTTGATCGTATGAGAAAGGTATCCCCTATTTGGTTTTACACCAGGGTAGCGAAACGTTAAGCTTCGATTACGCACCGCCTTAAGCTCGATTAGCTTACTACAAATGTAATATTTTAGTTTGTTATAAAATGCTTTTAATTTTTTCATAGGTAAAAATTTTAGCATGTCACTCAAAGTGACACCATCACATTAATGGGACTATCAACGACACTATCCATGTCACATAAGACGCAGCGCAGAATATTTAATTTTCAAATAAGTAATAATAGGTCTAGTCTTTGGTCAACCATTCGTGTTATATACATGATCAGCATAAACGAGCTACAGTTTTCTTGCATTCAAATGAAATATAAATACTTTAATTCTTGTCAAAAGTTAATTCAAACCTAAAAAAAAAATAAACAAAAAAGAAATCTAAGCAATTTCGGAACGCGTGTGTAAAATATTTGGCGTAATCTGGGGCTCATCGCGTCGCTACCCGTGCTGTATATACACGTGGCGTGGTGACGTAACAGATGACGTAATGGCGGTGACGTAATGTGGGAGGCATGCGCACTCACGTTGCCGGCGCCGCGCGCGCTGCCCTCCGGCGCCTGCGACAGCTGCGCGGTAGCGAGCGCAAACACACACAATGTATAACAAACTGTGCCCGCACGTACAAATTATATCTTACTAACTAAGGAAAAATTCATTTTTAAATCTGTTTTATGTACATGTACATGAAAGTATTTATGCACCTGATAAATAGCACTTTTCGGCGAAAGATATAACAATTCAAAAATATATTAATGGTATGGAAAGGAAACTACATATGAAGAAAGACATTTTTTATGAGAAATTCATCTGTTTAATAAAAAAAAACGTGTGAAATTTTGAAATGTACAAAAATTAAAGAAAATATGATATCTTATAGATATATGGATTTTAGTTAAATATGATAACTGCAGCATAAAACGTTGCAAATTTTAAACGGAGGATCTTTTTTAAATATATGCAATTGCTAATACTATAGATAATATTTAGTGGTTGGTTTCAAAGCGTTTACATTATTATAACACTTAAATTTACGATCACATTAATAGCTGTGTCATTAGTACAAAGCAGTTAGTTACGAATTCATTCCTATCGTTCGTAAGACAATAAAAAAAATGTAATTCTATTGTTAAAAGCATCTATAGCTTTATAGCATTTATAGATTTCAAAAGGCCGATAGTAACAGGACAACAGACTGCTATGGGATAAGCGGCGGTAATATTGAATTGCACATATCGGCGGTAATTTTGTTAAACAGAGCATGGCAACATTGATCGATGAAGATACATAAAATGTCAACTTACGTCGCCTCCGCAGATGTCAATGGTAAGGCGACACGCGTCATCGGGAGCGTCGTCCTCGGGACTTGCGTCTCGCAGTAGCCAAGGGAATGTACGGCGAACTAACTGAAAGAGCCGAAACACGGTCCAATGGGCCTTTGACATCTGCTGAGGGTTGCTTTTTTGGGCGTACTTCATCAACCAATATAGCCATTGTATACTGGAATGAATCTAGTCCTTAAGATTGAGGTAAAAGCTGCGAATGTGGTTCCATTAAAAATCTTATATCGATAATATCAGGCCAACTTAGAGGAATATCGTAGCAAAAAAAAAACTTAAAAATAATATAAAGAAAATTAAAAAATAATTGTCAAATCTTCAGTTAAATCAATATCTTCAAATTGTTAAAAATATCGATATACCCTAAAGCTGGCAGAAATAAAATAAAAAAACTCGTTTTAACTTTAAATATGTCTTACTATTGTTTGTTCGAAAACTTCAAAGTATGAAATTCTAGATTAAGTTAGAGTCATATAAGCTTCTATTTCGAAGAAAGTTAATTTATGAAGACAGTTTAAAGTCTAAAACGAAGAAAAAAAACTATCAATGATTCTAAGTAACATGATATGCCTTTACGACATCTCACTGGAAATATGAAAGGAATTGTAATGAAACATGTATGTGTGGGCGTGGCGTGGGCGTGGTCTGTCGGTAGGACGGTACCGTGGGAGGAGACAAGTAGAGAGTGGGCGGTACCTGCGAGAAGTTGGGTACGGAGGCGGTCTTGCGCATGGTGAGGCTGTGACCGCGTGCCTGCTCCAGCTCCCGCACCGCCACGCTCTGCCGCAGCCGGTCCAGCGTCAGGATGCTCTCCACCGCGCTCACGCCGCGCGTGTACTTCTCTGCAGGACAAAAATATATTTTAATAATCTCTTTTTTTTTCCTAACGACTTTTACTTACTTTTTACAGCTTACTAACTTTGGATCATAAGCAAATCACAGCTTAAAAGGGATGCAAGAAATATATATTTTAAATATCAATTTTGGCTTATATTTGTGATGAGATGTTATGACAAGTTCTACCACCGAAGTTATTTCCCAAACGCTTAGACAATTTTATTAAATAATTAATTAACCGTGGGAAAAGTAACTGGTGTACCCGGGTTTTCTGTTTATTCATTCGACAATAATTATTCCGATGAACTTAGTGGATTCGTTTCATTGGGATAAAACTTCCATTTCTAAGTTGTAAAAATACCGAGTTGGATACTGTTTACATGGCAACTGGAACAGGATTTAATTATACCCCCAACCAAAAACACCGATGCGTCTTAAATAAGTTGAGCGTATCTTTGTGACACCCGCAGTTCCATATATTATAATTTGTCTTAACCAAACATAACTTGTGAGCGACCTAAATACATGAATTGGAGCCGTTGTATGGAACGTATCTTACCGATGTAGGTCTCGCCGTCCGCGGCGCTGGCCTCCTCGCCGGTGGCGGCGATCTGCGCCAGGCTCTCGCGCTCCTCCAGCTCCTCCGACGCCTTGGGGATGTTCGATACCACCTCGTACGTCACGCCCGTCTGCGTCAGCTGGTCCGTTCTGTGACGGCAAATAAAAATAAATTAAATGTAAGACTATGCTTTACATCTAAATCTGTTGGTAGTATCGTAATGACCATACTGGAGTATGGTCATTACGATACTCAGAAAAAAAAAATATTATAATTACACATAATCATGAGTTGTATGCAATTATATAGCAATTAAGTAGCTGATATGCAATTACAATAAAATAAAATAAAGATGGCTTGTTGGTGATAAATTAGAACAAGGGTGCTCAATCCGAGCACCGCAAGACCCCGATTCTAGCGGTGCTCGGATTTTGAAATGGACCGTGAATCTTAAAGTTCCAAAAAAGGACCACTACTGGCCCGCCAAAGATTTCAAAATCATCTTTCGGCATGATTGTAAAAAAAAGCTAAATACCCTTGAAATTGAAATAGAATGAAAAGGCTTTATAAACCATGTTAAGATTTCAGATTTCTTTGACACACTAAACATCCATAGTTTCAATGTAAGGGATTCTTCGTCTGACCTTTCGACTTAGACTAGGCCAGGGGTTGGCAATTTTTTGAATCGGAAGAGTCAAAAATTACAATTTACAAAATTCCAAAGTTTTTAAAGAGCCACAATTTTTTTTCTTGCCAACAATAAACAGTAATTGCATAAATAATGATTTGTGATAAAAAATAATCTATTTATTCATAAGAAAAATATCTATAAAAATATCAAGAGATAAAAACGGTGTTTAATCCTTGTTAATCCATTGAGAACGAGTTTTAAATTTTTTTTTTTTTAATGAAATAAATAATATTTGCATATGGAACTAAAGAGCTGCAGGTTCACATCCAAAGAACCGCATGGGGCTCGAGAGCCGCAAGTTACCGACCCCTGGACTCGAATTGAGTTTCGACTTAGAGTTAAAAGTAAAAAAATGACTTACCTGACAATTTTCTTCCGTATCCTTTCGGTGAGGCTCTGGCGTTTGTAGATGTTGAGCGCGAGTCGTTTCCTGAGCACGAGGTCCATAGGCGCGGGGTGCGACAGCCGCACCGTCGTCTTAAGTATCAGGTACACACGTTCGTTTGCTGGAACGTTAAGAGTTTTATTACAGCTTAAATGATAAAATAAGAGAAAACTTTATGATACGGTAGCACAGAAAAGAGCTGAGAGAGGAAGATGAGAAAAAGAAGAGCAGGTGACAAATTTGGAATGTGTTTAATTTTTTATTCGATAAACAAAAAAAAATAGATAAAGCAATTAGTGTCTTTCGTGAGTTTTAATTACAGTTTAAGTGCTTTATTGGTTTATCTATATATGTACATTTTTAGATTTTTTTTCTCTACTTATAACACATTCTACATCATTAAATATATTGTATGTAAAAATTCGTAAAGCTTAATATGTAAATCAGTCTATTTCCTTATATTTACTTCTAACTATTACTACTTTTCTACTTTCCTTATTTCTGACTAGATTTAGTAAATTATTAATATCTATTTTTCTTTTTGGTTCGTTTCGCTCTATGCCTTCCACACACGAAGAAAATAAGAGTGTTGTACTAACGTTCGGTTATCCTGTTGAGGTACTGCGAGTCGTGTATGGAGGAGTCCCAGGAGGCGACGGCGGCCACGTCCTTGTCGTGGTGGTGCAGCAGGTGCAGCTCGTAGAAGCGGTGGCCGTGCTCCTTGGGCAGGATGGAGTGCAGCCCCGCCACCGTCACCTCCTCGCCCGACGGGTGCGTGCTCAGGTCGTCCGCTGCGGCACAAACAATATCATCTACAGTTACCAGATATATGCGCACTGCTAACTAGCCAGTATGATCTCGACTAAAAACTATACGGCAATAGTTTAACTTAACCCACAAACTCTGGCTATTCGCTACCTTCGCTGGGAGATGGCCAAAGAAGAACGAGTGCATATGAAGAAACAAAACCATCAACATTTCCACGGTATAATGTCTTAAAGTAATAAAATTTATTTAAACGTAAAAATTACCGTTCAAATCCAAAAATAAAACAGGTATGTGTTGCTCCATGCCGGGCGGCGGATTCCAGGCGGCCGGCGCCCCGGGTATCGGGCTGCCGGGGCTAGGCACCAACACCTACAACACAGTAATGTTCTTTAGTCAATTTACTAAACAGATCCATATAAAGCAAACATAACGGGTAAAATAAAAAAAGCACATAAATATGACATTAAATTGTTTTGATATATAATATATTTTAAGAAAAACACTTACTGCGTTCCTTTCCTCTGTGAGTGACACCCATTGCTCCACAAGTGATTGCTCCCTCTCCATGTCGCGTTCGCTCTTCATTGACGGAGACATATTCACCAATTTCTAAATACAAAACAAAAATTAGATAAGATATTAAAGTTTTTGTTTTACTAATAAACGATATTTTCCTGGTTTAATACTAAGAAATAAAGGTTGAAAAACAATTTGATTAATCATTTAACTGTACTATGTAATGGGCAATCTCGACAAGTTCAGTAAAAACATGGCGTGGCGTGGATTCGTCTTACAAAAGATGGACCGATGATCTATATAAGATTGCAGGAGTCTATCCATCTAAACATATCCATGTTTATGACGACTCTCGGAGAACGCCTACATAAAGAAGTTGAGGTCTTTTGGCTGATGATTATGTACTCGTCACCAATCATTATCGAGTTCACCTGCAGCTGCGCGTGCAAGTGCTGCCGGCGCCGCGCGAGCGCCTCGCTCCACCGCTCCCGCAGCACGGCCAGGTCCTCCTCCTGGTACGAGTCCAGGGGCTTTTGAAGGCGCGATCTGTAAGCATATCAACGATTACACTCGTAATATATATAATATGCCTATCTTACCAGCAAGGAAGACAATAAAATCCGTATAACAATATAAACTCATATTGGAAGAGGAAGAGTCATTTAAAAACAAGTTTTTTAATCTTGAAGGAGTGAACAGAGATAAAGTAATTATTGTCATTCTTCAGACTCTTTTAATTCCCCACAATCCTATCGATAACCTGACAAATTATCATTTACACATAAACATTGTATTTTATATTTAAATACAATGTATATGGTAAATAAATGCAATAATTGAGATCTCTTAGTAATAAATCGGATAATCGATATCCCATTTGTTGTTTCACATCCCTAATGGAGTATCGGTGACAAGCGTGTCGCTACCTGACGGTGACGGAGCCCAGCTCGACGCTGACGATGTGCTGGCAGATGATGGGCAGCGTGCCGGAGTTGTGCGCGGGCCGCACGCGCACCGCCACGCGCCGCTGCTGGCCCTGGCGCAGCTGGTACACGCCGCCCGTCACCATGTCGCTGCGCTGCGTCACCTGGCGCGTACATACATATTATGTATTAATGGGATAACGTTAAGGGGCAAATCAAATCTATTTATTTATACATCAATTTTTACATAAATTTCGACTGGATCCGTTAGCCGAAGGTTAGCATGGTATGGACATGTTGTGAGGGCAGCTCTCTATGGCATTAGATATGAATGTGGTAGGCTATATTGGTAGGGGTAGATCTAAGAAAATAAGTAAGAAAATAGTGACTTCCTGAGATGAGAGGTGATAGTAAAGGATCAGGAGAGTTGAACTTAGCGTCACTTTACATTAGTTTATTCTATGTTACAATTACACTACCCATAATATATATTAAGAGGAAGCGTAATAACAGAAAGGCGTGGAAAAAACCCTTAAAGTGGTAACGATATTATTATGTATTGTATAACTTATGAATGTTGTTTGTGCGAGGTGTACCTCCACTGGCGCGTATTCCCCGTTGTCGTTGAGCTCGTGTATCTCGACCCAGAGCTGTATCTTGCGCGTGAGCTCGGCCCAGCGGTCGGCAAGCGAGCGCGCCTTGGCCAGCTGCCGCTGCTCCACCTCCCAGCTGCCGCGCGCGCGGCTGAACCCCGCAGAACGGTGGCCCCACACCTCGATCGACAGCGCACCCTCTGCACACAACACGAAATGCCTTGATCCCACGACAAATTCAACCGTAAAGTCATTTTTATGTCATAGTAAGTGGTGTTACGAGAAAAATACACTAGTGATATAGTGGACAGAATCAGATACATACCTCTCTCAATCAAGCAAACTTCAAATAACGATGGAACATTATGATTTTATCATAATGTTTCATCGTTATTTAGTGTGTTTAGTAATGTGTATTTACACAATTTAAAAAGTGAAAAAAAAGAGAAACAAGATTATTAACCAAATACTTGCTCATTTTCATTGCGTTTCATTAGTTAATAAATTCTATGTGATTTTTATTAAGGAAAATTATAAGCTATTTAATTTCACACTATAACCCTTTGCCGCAGGGCACATCTAGTCAATTCCATATATTGACTTACCGGCGCAATGTTCCACAAACTCCTCGGTGAGTGGTAACTTGAAGTCTCGCTTGTGGTCGAAGCGCACTGTGAGGTGGCTGGCGGGGGCGCGGGGGG
>DWLR01004217.1:0-12404 GCA_018246295.1 Papilio alexanor hazarajatica
AACAGTCAATTTATTCTGGGTCATAAATTAGGAAGACCGCCTGAAGAAGTATTAAGATCTCTCTGAAAGTATGAATTTTTAAGGCTCAATCATTTTCCGGTCCGGTCAAATTAGATTACGTTTGTATTTCTTTCTGGAGTAGAAAGTACAGCAGAGTTAATGTACTTAAGAAATTAATTTATTTTTATATAAAATTGTTCATCACAATCATCAACATATATTTTAGTCGATTTAGACAAAAGCAAAATAAACTAAATTAAAATTATAATAAACTTTCTTTACGAATCATTTCGTTTCATGGTGAAAACCGTATAAAAATCCGATTAGCAGTTTAGAGTTTATCGCGTTCACACAGACAAAGCGGCGAGGGGACTTTGTTTTACATATGTATTAGATATCGGTTTAATCTTTGACGAACTTTGAAGGAATTTGTTAAAGCATTTATCGTTAAATGAAAACAAAATGCCAAATCCTCTCCTATTTACAGTGTTGGTTAGCAGGTTCTGATTTTATATTAAATTAGATATACGTTATAAAAATTAGATTTATAACATTGTGTGGCACTAATTTTTATAGTCTGAGAAAATGGCTTTCACCTTCCATGTTTATGCCATGTTTTTAAGCATACCAGATTTTGCCAGCGACTTCTCAAACGTTTAATAGACCGCTATCAGGAGAATACAAAATAATGCCTTTAATTATAATTTTATGATAATTACAAATTATTAAAAAGTAGATGAGTAGATAGAGATGACAAATCCTAATTTTCATGATATGTTTTCTATCTTTTACTTCCGTATACGTATTTCTGCCTAACGAGCACATCATATCGGAGTTTGTCGTAGAATTAATTTAATAAGTGGAACTAAATGTTGACGAAAAACGGATAATATTCAAAATTAAGCTCCTGTAGCTTTAAAACAATAGATTTGAAAATGTATACAATTAGCTCTTGTGAGCGAGTCGAGTCTATTGTAATACATGTGCTAATTTATGTTTCCGAAATTATAGCCTGTCGCTTTCACCGGGTTTAAGTCCCTCGTCGCGTCTCACCCCTAGGTGCTTGCTGCGCCGCCATTTTGTCGTTCGTTTCGTAAAATGTAATAAAATAGATTGAGAATGCTACTAATTATTACAAATCTTATAGGATTACCTTAAAGACTATTTGGAATAATTATTTTGATTTGAATTTAGGACTACTCCTTCAATTTGCTTATTCTCTTACTTATTTTGTTATATTTGCTATATAACAAGATTCGTTCTGTGAAAAAGAATATGAAAGTATAGGCCTTTTTCAGATTGTATAAAAATTTGTTTGAACAATTGACATAATGCTTGTTGTTATATAACCTGGAATAAAATTTAAAATGTATTACGGACAAACAAATACACAACCGTTAGGTACGCGAAATAATCTTTTTTATCTGTATTGGTCTCTAATTATTAATTATAATTCTCTTACTATTTGTATATTTTGAGTTAAGTGATTATTGATTATTAAATATATTGATTGATGAAAAATTATTGATTATGCTCCTTTCACTTTTTAAGAACTATTTTATTAACTTTTATAAAAATCTAACATGTATGAAAACAGCAATAAAGACAGTTGATGTTGAAGTAAAAAGTTTTAAGTATTATATTAAATACATATTTAGATCGGTACAGTTGATCATCGACTAAAAACAAGTTTGTCCATCTGTTTTGTAGCTGTTAACAACTGACTTTAAGGATTTGTTCAAAACGATATAAAGTCCTTAAACCAGTCGATACTATTCATTCAGAAGAATGGTTTCTACTTGGAGATACCTGCCTTTTCCTATTTATGTTGCGTCCACTACCAGCCGTCAAATCTGAATTCACGCCCTTCATACAGATATCATAATTTACACAATCCGTCCATACTTTTATCGGTCTTCACTCTGTAGTCCATACTGTGAGGGATTTTGTCTATAGTCGGCCGGCCGCCTGCCTGACGCTGACCCTCCTCGGGAATTATCGCTGGTGGATCAATCGTCACTCTACGTCTATGAAAGTAGAATTATACAAACTACGTGCGATCGCTCAATGTGCCTCAATATTCCACTGTTAAATTTCAATGGTAAACTGCTGCACATTCTGCGACTTTGTCTCTTAGTAGGCGCATACTACATCTACGGGTTGAGATGGAGCTGCCCTATTCTTAAGCCAGGATGAGCACGGCAATTATTTATTAATATAACTATTTATTATTATTACTACCAAAAAGCTTGAAGGATAAGTACACATCACACTCGAAAAGTAATGTTATATTGATTATTGCATATTTCTTACATAATTTTGAAAAAGAATAGAGGCTAAAGTAAAATTATTTTTCTTCCATAGACAGCTGACTTATAACTTACCATTTTAATTTGATCTAACAAATAAAACGTTTCGCTTCGCTAGATATTCATTGCGGCGAGAATTGATTCACCAATTATACTCTTTTCTCTCTTACTAACAAAAGAGGCTATGTACGATATGCAAATGCAATTTCTGCTAACAGCTTTTCCAGTTACATAAAGCCGGTATCTGAGTGCTAGCGTTTTGACTACTTACAAATTGCTACATTATGTAAAACTATCTAAACTTGGTTCTATTTTTACATTTTACACAGATTTGAAATCGATTTGTTTTGCGCAAAGGCTTTACAATTTGTTTCGTATGCGTTGGCAATTTTTTTTAATATAGATATTTTAGATTTTGCTAATAATCGTATAAATCACGTATTTAACAAACAAGTTTTTGTTAATAAACACGTGTTAAATATTACAAATCTTTGAACACCAAGAGGTAAGGGTAACGTCGGTAGAAAGTACAAAAGCGTGTAGTTGAATCTGAACTAAGTGATCTCCACCCTGTGCCGTTTACATACAAATGAAGTGAAATGCATGAAAAATACCAAAAAATACTCGTAATGGCTTCTTATCTGTACTAATATTATAAAGAGAAAACATTTGACTATTTGTTTCGGTTTAACTTAAAAACTATAGAACTGATTTTAAAAATTATTTTACCATTAGAAAGTTAAAAGAAGTTTAAACAGTAAATAAGTTAGGTACATTTTATTTTTTATGTAGCGAAGATGGAACGTGGTGCCAGTGTGTAATATTGTAATATACGTAATTTAATTTACGAAATCCTTGAACGCTCCATTACAGCTGTATAACTACTACACTAAAATTTATTCAACGCCGTTTAATGTTGCATGTAATGGGCGTAGTTAAAATTTGTTGGCGCATTCTGCACATAGAGACTGCAGTCTAGAGCTAAATTAAGTTGAAGCAATTGTCTGGACTATGTTCGTAATGTACGCCGTACAAACTGCATTACAGCACTACTGTTGCTTGCGGAACTACAATTAAGGGGAAACTTGCGCGATTAACTGTACAGCTTTCATAAATTAAAGTAGATAATTACATTTTCAGACACTGCGACTAGCTTATAGGAATATATAAAATAAATCAAAGCTAGTAAACTTAAGACTGAAATTTTCTGTTTAGTAATATTTTCAAATTATTTTATACTATATCTACAAACATGAAATGTTACTCATATTAGCACCATTCTTTCGTCAGTAGTCTTGAGAAGTCCACAGACGGGATTAGAACTTTCAAACCAGATGTTAAATGATAATTGTCGATTTTAAAGTTAGCAGTAGTTTTAATCTTGTAAATATAAGTGCATCTGTATTTCAACAGTATTAAATTCTTCTTAGATCTTCATCTTTTCCTTTTAGATAGTCCATTTTTCTTTCCATGTTGATTAAAAGCCAGTTTAAAAGCTAAATATAATATAAAAGCTCCTTGTATAATTTTCTTTTCATGCTAATATATTCCTTGTTATTTAACATTTAATTTATAGCCTACCCCAACTGGCAGATATTGTAGTCAAGTTTTTCTCTTACATTAATTTTCACGTCCGACAGTCGTACCGTTCACGTTTTTAAATGAATTTTTTCCCCATTTCTTCTTTGCTGTTTTGCCTTTTTAATTTATTTAGCCTATGATTAACGGTCGTAGATTTTTTATAATGTTGAAAGCTATTTTATTTAGTTAATTCACTTCGGCTAGTCTCTTATGTAGAAACCACTTTGGCGAACAACTTTTACCGTACAGCAAATGAGGTCGTCATGGAAAAGGACAACCTATTTTGTGAAAGCTGGGTATCCGATTTTACGCTACTCTGCCGTGATTATGATAAATCAGAGCACATAACATACTTTTTTATTGTTGCGATATCGGGATTAAACGACACGTCTCTTTAAAGTTTATAGGGCCATCTTGCCAAATTCTGTCATAAATAAAAAGATTCTTTCATTGTTCTAAAATTTTACCGTAAAATGAGAGTATTTTCTAAAAATCCAATAATACTGGATATCTTGCGTACAAAATTTATCTCTCTTATATTTTTACAATACATCGAGTACAGTCGTTACCGGCGAAGATAATGTTAGTTCGGTTTACGACTGAAACACGTACTGCATGCGGTGTACGTACAAAAAATGTTTACGTGCAGTAAAAGATTTTACTGCAAACACGTAAGCTTTGACAATATGACACCGCCCTGCCTTATCGATCGGCTGTGATATGCAAAACGTGTCGCAGAATATAAATCTCGTGTGGTACTGGAGCACAGCCAAGCGACTATCGTGTAATCGAGCCCTAGGCATTTAACCCTCAGTAATGTTCATATATTCTGCGAAGCTCCATTTTGCAAATATAAATTTAGAGATAGTGTCGCATTTTTATAAATCGCTTTAATTGGCAAGCTGTTATCTTAACTGATCGGTTATTCCCCTACGTGATGATTCTCTGGGTTTTGCTTATATTATTTTAAAACAAAACAAAATTTAAATCACCGCATTGAGAGCAACTTATCTCTTAAGAGTGTGTGTTCAAAGTTATCTCGTTAGGTGAATTAAGGAAAGTTTTGTAAATGAACAGCCTAATGTAGGCCCGAATATATGAACAATGTTTATTGCAGAGATGTGCAAATGGGTAATAATTAACCATCCGATTTAAGGGAGGCTTCCCTTAAGACGCTTTCATTTTAGACACGCGAATTATTTTAATGATCTGTCAATAAATTATTATGGAGACAAATCGCAAATTATGTCCGTTCAATAATGGCATGATGTTGGGTGATGTTTTTAAAAAGTTAACACGTCAATACAGAAACATAACTTAAGCTATAAATAGCTGAATGCCGAAACAATAACTTTCACGTCCGTAATGAGTAAATGTCGAGTCGTAACTCTCATATTTCATCTGGATATTGTACAAACTTTCACATATTTATTATTCGACATTGCCAACATTTGTAATTTCATTCGGCGCCATTCGCTTCGGAATTTTATTAAACTTGTTCAGGCTTCATAAAATATATGCTTCGCTTCGAAACCGAAGACATATTGTTTTCGCTTTAAATATGGTACGGGTGAAGTTACGTTTGTTTCAGACGGCATATTGAAATGTATAACATTTGTGATTGAACATTTCAGGAGCGCCCAAACAAACTGATATGAGCCGATTGGAAATTGCCGAGAAAAACATTTTATTTTAGGTAAGATTTATTTTGTATTCAAAATATGTAATTATGTATCCGTTATACAGTCAACATGAAATTTGAAGAATCGTCATTCAACATTCTCAACAATGTTAGCCGGGTTAGGAGCTTGAAATAATTATAATTACTTAATCTTAGTATTTAAAAAACTGGATTCCTTACATTATCAACTTTTTTTATTTCACTTACGAGTTTCCCAAATGAGTTTTTGATTTTGTGGAAGACTATGTAAAAGAAAATTGTATAATAAATAATAATCTGACGATAGAAGTATTTTTCTATCTATGAAAAGAATGAAGAAATTATATAAAGCCTGTGAAGCGTTTTATATAAAAGGACATCCTGACAAAGATCAAGCGCTTCGTTTGAGTGGAATGAGATATCTCTGTCCTTGTTATACGTAATATTTCAAAGGGGATTCAATAGAGAATAGAAACATCGCATGTTAGTCGTTGAGTTGCGGCGAAATCTTCTTATATACGTTCCGCGGAAATCCATCACTGACAGCTAGAGATTACCCAATGTCGATAAAATTCACGATGTTTTTCAGATCGTAGCGAAATAAATCTATTTACGCTTATCTCTCAGATAAATAAATACTGAATACTTTTTACGAAGACTGTAGATCTTACTTGGTTGAATGAACATAGTTGAATTTTGAAATACAATCATTATATAATAGAAATAATTATATTAAAAGTACATCTAAAATATATATGTATATAAACAGTTGAAACGCTTCTATCTGACACCACTTTTAATTAACTATTCGACTACGAACGAAGATTTGATCTGACGCCCAAATAGATGTCAAGATATTTTAAGTGTCTGATAATAATCAAACTCAATAGTTTGGTTATTATCTTAAAGTTCAGAATTTAGAACATAGGTATCCAAATTTGGTGATCACAGACTTATTAATATTAAATATATAGGATTACAGAACGACAGAGTTGCAACTGATTATAATTGTTATTTACAATAATGTCGATATCGATATTTAATTACATAGATGTATAACAACTCTAAAATTGTTCTTGCAGAGAGGATCCTGCTTGCTCGACGGCGTGCAAGATTAATGATGGCAGAAGGGCACTATACAGAGCCTGGGGGTGGTAAATAGGGGGTGGATTGTGGATTTATTCAACTCCCGCGTCAATAATGCGCCATTTCTGTTTCGAGTAATTGCTTGTAGATTGTGCGTTGAGTTCTATACTAATACCGGATTCAATTAAGCGATGCTTGAATAGTGTTGGGGTTTGCAAATTAGTGCATGTAATTAATTACATTTGTAATTGAACGATGCGTGGCGTAATTTAGAGTTCAATTACCTACTTATGTAATTATAATTTAGCGTTTCAGCAAAGTGGCGTTAATTGCATTAATGATGTTAAACAGCATTCAGGTAGCGTTCATAAATATCCATACACATCAATGATAAAAAAGTTGTGAATTGATGGCAAACGGGTGACATGCCTTCTAAATACAAACAAAGATGTAGTATATGTCTGTATGTAGTATAATAAGAAAATACAATTAGGTTAGATTACTAAGCAGTGCCTACAATTTGATGAATGACGATCTTATTTCACTTCGATGACGTCACTTAAATGTAATTTAATGAATGATGACGAAATGACAGCGTTGATTTGGGTCGAAGTCGACGTGAACGTTATAGATGGCGCGTCTCTTGGAATTAGTTCGCAAGTTTGGGAACTAAATTGCAATCGCTTGTTGTACGTCAAACCAATGAAATTGATGAGTTAGGCGATCGAGCGAACTCATACAAAGGCTCCGTGGGGAAACAATGGCTGCTCGTCTTTCAGCAGCCTTCCCTTGCGCAATTAGGTGAACCTTTTTGTAGCACCACGCTTTTCTCTACTACATTATCGGGACACAATGTTCGGAATGATTTGCGGGAAAATACTGAGATTATTCTTTTTTTGTGAGATTTCTCAGATGTTCGGCAATTCGTTACATTTATCTTTGTGGGCGTCCTTGTGCTCAAAAAAATGTTTGATATAATTTTCGATCCTTATAGATAAATTAAATATATATTTAAGTCAATATGTATAAGAGTTACATTAATTCAAATTGTACAAATCTCAATTTAATTTTTTTAATTTTTGTTTTTTTTTTCGTGAAGAATATTAAGCCATGTCCGGTATTTTTGTATTTTTTTATATATACAATGTCTACAATTTCTACATTGCCGAAAGAAATGTTATGACCGTAAAAACTAATATGAGTATGAGTTTAGGTTCTTAGATAAACACTCATGCACACACATATGTAACAATCTTTAGTTAAAAACAAACATATTAGCTTAAATATGTTACACCACATAACAATTTTTATAGAATATCTAAGTGACTGGAAAGAAAAGTAACAGAATCTTGCCTCGAATTTTTATCGTGGAAAGCTGTTGATCTTGCAAATTTTATTTGGTTTTAGTATTCAGAAATGATAAATAAATAAATAGAGTGAAAAAGCAGATTAATATTGCAAAAGCAAGTGGCCTTAATAGGAGAGGTCAAAGACGAGATGATGTCGATCAGCTTGGCGAGTATTTGCAACTGACGAGGATGTATAGACATTTATGCATGTAAGTTTAGACAAGTAACTTAGAAGAGTAGATAAGTTTGTCACGACTATATCAAACGAAAATACGTTCCGAAAATCTTTGCCTGCTTCTGGGCTGCGGGCATGTTGATTTATTTATTCCTTATGGCTAACAAATAACTTTTAATTTCATTTTATATTTTTACAGCAAGAGTTACTTACACTATGCTTACGAAAACCCATCACTATGAATTCAAGAAGTATTTACAAAGTTTCAGGTCCGATGCTGAAGCTGCAGTGAATTTTGTATGAAGGAGCAAGCTGACAAAGAAGAAAGAAGAATTAAATGGCACATTCGTGATCTACCCTGTAGATCCGGGCTTTTGTAGTTTATAGTATCAGAAGCTCGTCTCTACAGGTATCTCACGGCTGGAAGACCTCGCTACTAAATCAAAACCACAATAATGAAGAAATAATGCTGAAGAAAGATTGTGTTATATATTGTTTAAACTTTTTTTTATGTTGACAGTTTTTCCGGTGAAGTAATTATAGTTTTTATGTTGACTCGACTGATGACAAGTGATACGACAAGTGTTAGAAGACCCTTAACATTTGCCACAAACAAATGAAGGATGGAAAAAGGTACAGTGCATAAAGGAAAGGAGGATTGAGGGAAAGGGTGTTAACCTGCATTAAGTTGATACTCACATAATAGTTGAAACGTAGAGTTAAAATACTTCAATTTCACGCCTGCTTTCTGTGAAGACGTGATTTTCTTTTCTCTTTATTTATAAAATTAAATTAAACATAAAGCAATATAAACCTGAAGGGTTTTAGTTTTTGCTAATCACTCAGTTAGAAACAGTTATAACTCAAATTTTAGATTAAAATAATAGAAAAACAAAATTGGCTTTCTTAAAGATAAGTAATAAATAATATTAAACATGTAAACCGAGATTTCCGACGAAATTTAAATAAACAAAAGGTTTGTTTTAATTTTTGGGCCGTTTTAAAACAAGGTTTACTCTTGATAGATGTTTTATTAGTTTCTAAAGCGCGGCACTGTTCAAGTAGTTGATGATTTTTGTGTCGATGATCATTGGCGTCTTGCTGGCTGGGCTTCTTATTCTGAAACAGCTGTTACTAGTTCTACAACTGTATAATCAAAAACTGTATCAATAATTCCAAAGCAATTTAGACTTTGTCTTGTGACACTGTAAACATTTTCATTTTTACGCATAACAATGAATATAGGATATATATAACAGAATGTCCATTTCGTTCTACAGATGCATACGCTCAATTTTATTCATTTTTTTTTTCTTTCGAAAATTGTGCATAATCAGTTTGCAAGCAAATATAATTAAATGCAAAGATTTTCATTTTACATTAACAGAAAAATAAACCAAGGATGAACAAAATAAAATCAAAGCACATTAAAATTTATAAAACAAAAGTATAACAAGCAAAGTTTTATAGTTTCTCCCGACTCATCCATTAGTAGACTTTTTTTCATTTAGTAGGATTTATTGCGCAGTTAGAACATGTCGCAGATTTCCTGTCATTGTTAGGTGCTTGCAATAGATTTTATAATACGTGATCGATTTATGAATAGCAAAATTTGGGACTATAGTTCTAGGTTTTGGTAAAAAAAATTGTCAACCAAATTTTTTGCATTTTACGATCAACTCAATTATAACTCAAACTATGTTCTATTATAATTTCTCGGCATTATTGTAGTAATATTAATTGAAACATAAATTCCAGATGTTCCAATCAAATTGCGCACAGTTATCAAAAACCATAGTTTTTGTTACATCGATTTTCTCTTCCTATTAACCGACTCCAAAAATCAGTAGGAGGTTTTTATTTCGGTTTTATTTTTATATTTGTTATGTATATCGAAAATAAAAATATTGGTAGGTTTTAGACAAGCCCTATTTGGATTTAATAAGACGTATCGTGGCTATATATGATTTATAAAAAACTAAAGTTTAAAGTCGGTTTTCTCTTTGTTAAAAAAGTTACGAGACTTAATACTGATCGTTTTATAAAAGTAACTACAAAATTTTGCTTTCGCCTATAAAACAACTAATTTACTGGACGTAAATGTTTGTTCTTTTAGAATGTTTATTTTATAAGATTATTAATATTATTTTAATCCCAGAGAAACACGTTGACCATGACATTTAAACTTATGTTTATATTACAAAACGCGTCGATAATTTAGTGCATCGGACCTCTTCGACTAACGACGAATAAACTGTAAACCGTAGAATATCGACTACTAGAGATAATCTTCATCGTTGACAGGTGACTTTATTTTGTAGCACTGTACTGAGGGGATGTTGCTATCCGATGCCACAGGTCGTAGATTTATGACACATCCTGTGTGATAGCTATAGTAATGTATTAACGCAAACGCACGACTTTATAATATAATTTTTTTATTCCTATAACCTGGTAACATCAAGAACATTTCGCCTCTATCATAATCTTGAACTTGAAGGAACATCAATAGTGCTAGGAATTAGATTACTTATTAAGCTTTGAATAGGAGTTTTTGAACCGTTACTGGTCAGTGGTTACTATTTTATGTTTTTTCAATAAATAAAGAAAATAAGTATGAAATACTTGTATTATTTCACCTTTTTGCCTTCATAGTTTAGAAATTTAAAACTTGTCAGAACATGAATTTTACGATTTTCCACGACATTAAAAGCACGACATTAAAAGACAATAAAAGCGCGAAATTAGTAAGCGGCTCACCTGATTGTAAATGACTACCGCTACTTAAATAATTTTAGCAACAAATACGAGTTTGTACATGCGTTGTCAGACTTTGTGCAGAAAATAAGAATGGATCACAAATAGTCAAAAAGGTCAAAATGTTAGAGCCTAAGGCACTAACTACTCCTCCTTCCTTTGATCCTTTTGAACAATGTTTTAATGATTTAATTTTCAAATGATCGACCTTTGTGAAAATTAAGACAAAAAGTGATAAGGTGATGAAGATGGCAAAACATCATGTTTATGAATCGATCGAAATACGACGTTATTCAATAGTATCTATATTAGATTACTACTTCTAGAACACAGCATAGTTCTTTGTAATTGTAAAGGATAAAAATATGTAGTTCTTATTTCAGTCGGTGACATACACCTATGAAAATAAATATGGTCATCGAATAATTAGATGGATTTTTTTGTAATAAAATATCGAATAAAAATTATTGTGATTGTTCTGTTTAAATTTTCCTCATACATAATTTACAGATTACAAATATAACATAATAAAATCTAGGGCAGTAGTAAGTCCTCAGGGTTTGATCCAATGTTTTATAGGTTATGAATTGCCAAGTTAAAAAATTGTAAACTTTTAAATACATAGTTTTCAAACATTTCAGTTAAATGAATGTAATAAAATCTGCTTTTGTAATGTGCGGTGGCATTTATTTTACGTGTCCTTACCAAAAACAGTTATAAATTTGATAAGAAAGTTGACACTGGGGTATCAGAAACAGTTATCATTATATTAATTTAGTTAACCATTATCTATTTTACTATATTTGAAAGGAGATAAAAAGAGATCAAATATCGAAAATTCCTCTGTACACCTAAGTGATGAACTTTCACATAATATATTTATTGGTAAAGGACGAAGAATTTTACAGTATCTAGTTGTTTTCACAATGGATTTGTGAAATGCGACATCTTATATGATTGACTTGGTAAAGATATATATATATATATTGATTTGGTATAAAATGATATTAAAATTAAGTAAAATTGACTTTAATTTATTTTTGTCAGAATGTAAAAAGCAACAATTTGAAGACCAATTGCGATAGGCCGTCAACAACGTCCTCTTGTATATTTGTTAAATCTACTTCTGTCTGGAGAGATTTTATGTTACTTTGCTATTCGACGACAGGTGGCACTGTTCCTTACACTTAACGTTAAGTTACCATTGTCAAAGCGATAGAGAGCGTACCTCACGTGATGGTAAAGTAAGTCCTTTTTATGCGTCGGTCTTCTCTTGATGAATCTGAGAAAGCCTTAATTTTTTTCACCTTAACAAAGTTTCCTCCATATTATACAAGACCGATTGAAGCTGTTTTATAAAAATTATACAATAATCTAATATGGATTTCTATTTCACGCAATCCTGGCACAATTCTCTATACTTCTACACACATATGTATATATATACTCGTTTGTTATGGGTACTCCTTATATCGTTTTTATATGGT
>DWLR01004218.1:0-12403 GCA_018246295.1 Papilio alexanor hazarajatica
ATATATATATATATATACACTCAACATGAAAAATCGAAAAAAGTCATTTTTGAATAATTCACATACATATCATTTAAATGAAACAGTCCAAAATGCTACAAAGGTGGGGTTCCGTACAAAATTGCCCATTCTCTAAAGCTCGTAAGACTTGTACAAGTTACCTCTCATAGAATTGTTGAGATGTCTGTTGGAGGCGTCAGCGCCGTTGCCGTCTAAATACATTGACATCTCGTCGTCATCAGCGGCGGCGAGCGCGGACGATTCCTTCTCCTGTGACGACCTGTTCGTCGCGTCGCTACTTGTGCTAAAATAAATAAATAATGTAAGCAGTTTTCGGAACGCACCGCGAACATAACGTTATAGTTTACACCATCCGACTATTATCATAAACCACTTGTTAAGTATACAAATAAGTGGTTAAAATGATTATTTAGTAAATGACTCATTACCAATAATTTGACTATACTAAAAAAATATATCTTATTACAATACAATTTAAGCTCTCTATATCGCCCAATCGAATATTGGTAACAATCTAAAGAAAAAACTGAGGAAATTCACTGAACTGTAAATAAAGCACGAACATTGTATAATCGGTTAAAAACCACAAGATCAAGCGACAATAATATATAGCAATAGTCAATTTAAAAAATCAATGAGCCCAGCTGACTATCCCAATAACACACTGGGGAAGAATACAAATATAATTACATCTCACTCTTCAAAATCGGTCAATTTGTTAAAACTTTAGGAGAACGGACATACATAAATACATACATAGCACAATATCACACATCATTGTGTAATGATCTGTCCCCAGCGGTATTTCCAAACCGATACGACTTAGGGGCCTTCAAGAGAGTGTACTTCCTCCTTAAAGGCCGGCAACGCATCTGCAGTTCCTCTGGTGTTGCGGATGTCCATGGGCGTCGGTTCACTTAATGTTAGGCGACCCGCTGATCGTTCGCCTCCCTTATTCTATAAAAAAAATCAGACAAGAATTGTAATTTACATAGTTACTGGACATACCTTTTAAAAAGTGTAGAAAATGAAAATTTATTCTTCTTTGGTAGATCCCCCTGCTTTAAATATTCTGAACTAGGATTAAGAAATGTGTATAAAGCTTCGCTTTGGTTCAACCGGTCGTCTTCTAATACGAACTGAAACAGAGTATTTAATTACAACTTCAAAAGGTGAATTCTCAAAACGTTAATATACTTCAAAGTTTCACGTCATCACTTACTTCTAGATACTTCTGTATCAATGTCTTCGCCTTTTCCAGAGAATGTCTGTCATTCTTCCCAAACAGAAACTTGAACGAGTTTGACGGCAGTTCCAAATTTTTGAGCTCCGAACACATCGGTCTCAATTTTCTGTGCAATTCCTGCCAATGGACAGAAAACGTTAGAACTAATTTTAGGGATTATATCGCGTTTATTTAATGTAAGACTTTTGTTCCTGACATTTCGAACACTTTATAGCACACCTGATTACAGGAGGGGTACTGAGATGTTAGACTTGCCAATGTCAACATTGCTTGCGAAATGCCCCCCCCCCCCCTTTTCAATTATTATTTTTGTTCCGACGTATGTAGAGTTTGGTCACAATATCTTGAGATCTTACAATTGTATACTTGGTTTGGAATCTATTTTAATTTAATTAATCACAGAATACCAAGTAGGTTTGACAGAATATGTATCTAATAACACTTTATTAGTCAAAATCAGTCCCCCCATTTAGGCTACAGGTATATATACATACAAAAAATTTAACCCTTATTAGAACCCGCCTCACTGATCTTACCTGAAATTCGTTGAGGGTCCTGAGCAGCACCCAGCCAGTTGATATCTGCTCGGGCCGCTCATCGTCCCCCACGGGCTCTTGTTCTGCCATGTGCACCACTATCACGAACTGCGGCGGCTTCGACTCGTCTATAACCTGTGTTACAGACATACAGGCAAATATCGCATTAGAAGCTGATATTCCAAGGAAGAATACAAATCGAAAACATATCACTCTTTAAAATTGGTCCAGCCGTTTAGGCTCTAGGAGGTCACAATGGAACGGACATACATAGATACATACATACATTCGTAAAAATCATTACCCTCCTGCCAGTCGGGTAAAAATATAGACATATCTTAATAATTTCGCTGAAATCTCAAGCAAGATGCAGTAGTCAACGTAAATACTATAGCTTTCTACAGTCACCAAAAGAGCTTTACAATTACCAATAAAGATTGTTAGTTGTCTAATTAACATTATTTTAAGTATCCCAAGTATTCTTAGTCTAGGAGAGACGCTATGACAAACAAATGGCGGACTTGAGCTGAAGACATTATATCTCGCAGTCTGCACCCTAAGCCATTGGGAGATTGACACTTGCTTACCTCCGCACTGTGTACAGAAGCTCGCCACCTGCCGAGGTGTTCCGCCCAAGTGTCCGTCCTAGCTAAATGTGCCTCCAACCGCATCTGTTCGCCGGCCAACCTCTCTACTTCGTTAGCTAACATCGCTAGAGCTGGTGACTCGGGCTTCAACGACGCTCTTAATGCAGCCAAAGCCTGAATAAAAACATGTACACTATGGGACATCAACTCTATTGTATGAATTATCGTAGGTTTCAATCTAACCCACAGAAACGGAGCGGTTGACGCGGGTGGTACGATGCTTGCCTTTCACGCCGCAGGTCGTGGTTTCGATTCCCACCCAGGACAAACATTTGTGTGCATCAACATGTCTGTTTGTTTCTTGTGTCTGGATGTAAAGACCACCAGAGGACGGGCAGCAGCGTCCTTTTCTTAGTACGGTGGAACATACTGCGATCGCCAACCCGCCTGCCAAGCGTAGCGATTATGGCACAATTCCCACAATGATGCGATCAATGGCCTATCTCCAGCAGTGGACGATCATAGGCTGAGATGAACCCACAAAAAAGTATTGTTAGTCACCAATACGAACGACTATTTGACATTTTCGCGTTGGGTCAATGGGTCAATCAATGTAGAATTCAACTATGCTTACTGTTTTTTTCTTTACTAAAGTATACAATATTTATTATGTTTACAACCGCACTGTACAGTTATTTGACTTACGCCCTAATTCCCAATTATGGGACAGATGGCGTCTACATTGCCGTCACGCTCTGTGCTAGTTTATTAATATTTATCCGCAATCGATACCTGCGTCTTATTATTGTGCCGCTCCTGCAGCTGGTCGAGTTTCCGCCTCGCGTACGTGGAGTGCTCGGTGAGGTGTATGGTGCCGCCGGCGCTCTCCGCGGACGAGGCCGACTCGTGCGATAGTTGACGATCTTCTACTGGCGACCTTTCTGCGCTTATATCTATAACGTAACTAACCGTTAATTAAAAAAAGCCCGACCAACTACCTACCCCTACTAGGGAACCCCTATGACACTCCGGGAAGAATATGAATCGAATAACACCTAACGGTTCAGTCTACAAGAGGTCACAACAAAACGGACATACATACATACGAAAAACATTAGCCCCCTGCCAGTCAGACAAAAATAAAATTATCAATTCATAATATTAATAATATAGAGGAGATTTGCTACTAATTGGTAAATATTGCTGAATAGACATGAAAATTAAATTTTAACATACAGCCAGCCAGTCAGACAGAAAGCGTGTCTAAATATTTCTAATGTAGATTACATTATGTTAAAATAACATAACCTACAATTTAGTATTGTGCAATATTAAAATTCCTGGCGACCCGGGCGACGCCCGACAATTGTAATGTTAAAAATACATATATAATTCAATAAGTTAATGTGCCTACCTTTATTGGCTTCTTCTTTGGCAAGTTCAACAATTAAAGCTTTGTACTGGTCACTCAAAAGAAATGAGGAATAATACTTTTCTTGTATCGTATCCACTACCGTATCCTGCACCTCGTAAAATACTTCTGGACCCTTGTCACCTAATAGGAAAGCCTCCATTCTTTTTCTTGTATCCTACAAGTACTCATTTAATTTTATTTTAAAAATTTAAACATATCCAAAAACTAAGAAATTAGAATGAATCATTCGATAATCCCTGATAACAGTCCGACCACCCCTCACACCACCACCTGACAGAAGACAGGCGTGAAGTAGAAGTATTCTGCGTTTCGTCTGAGGAGTGAGGTGCCGGAGACCTAACTTCAGTCTTCTACCTTATTAGAAAAGGTGGGAAGGTAAAGAGGATTTGACGGGGAAGGGGGTGGATAGGAGAAGAAAAATTTTTTTGTCTATCTCCTTCTCTGTCTATTAAAGGTAGGCAACGCATCTGCAACTCGCAAATTCCGATGCCTATGAGTAGCGGTCACTTAGCTGACCGCTTGCTTGTCTGCCACCTTCTTATATAAAAAAAAGATAATAATCTTCTAATAAAATTTTCAAATGCTTGCTACGAAAACAAACACAAACAAATATTCTGTAAATTGATAATATCAGGCTATTACATTTCTATCCGACTCAGCACAAATAATTTGTAAAGAAAGTTAAAAAATGTACCAATATTTGAAACTTAAATGACCAACACTAATTGCACACATCCATATAAATGATCTCACCTTATCTACTTTAATTTCCGCACTAGGTGACCTTATATAAGTGTAAAATATCTCAGCTCCCAGCTGATGCCAGCTGCTTCTTGGACTGTACCGTAACTCCTCAACCGCTGTCCAGAATCCAACGAGCCCTTGCGAACACATCGTCTCTAAGAACATGGAGAGATATCTACGGCCTGTCACACTTTCCAAGACCTTGTGTAATGGAAGGGTCTGCAAAGTAAAAAATATTGTTATAACTTACAGAAGAGAAGATGGTAAAGAACCCTGAGAAGTGAAAGAAAGTAGCACGAGTTGGATTAATATCCAACTATCATTATATATTATATAACTTTTATATATATTCTATTTCTATATATAACTGCACACTAACATTTAGAATGATGTTTACTTGTAATTAATGTAAATGTCATCAGTTGCAACATATGAAATCCCTTTATTTTGGTAGGTATAGGACTGATCCTATTCATGTCTAATCTTTTCTCTATTATATCTACATATAATAGAGAAAAGATTAACCATGAAAATAATTTTCAAGTTCTAAAAAGCCCTAATTTCATTTATTTAATGGTATTTGTCTTCTCGCACCTTGCTATCTGATTCCACAGCAGGGAAGGCACCATCCCAGCCAAGTTTCTTCAAAGCCTTCTCACATTCAACCTTAGCTATTGTCAGTTGGTTAATATATCTCTTAAGTTTTTTGGCATCGGTTAGTTGTTGACGACTGATGTTGTGCTGAGCGCTGCTTTTCTCAATTATATCAACATCTATGCCCTTCGCCCTTTTCATGTTTTGTAGTGTAGTCGCTTGCATTATTTGCGTTACAATATCGTAACTGTAACAATAAAATTTATTGATTTAAATTAATAGTTGGATGTTTTGTGATTTTATAGTATAAAAACAAAGTGAAAACATCCTGTTTATAATAAAATACCGTTTGATAAGTATTTTTATCCTATATCACCAGGATTGCGTTTTTACAACATTTCTATGTAAATTTACCGAACTAAGTTTTAGGTGGTAATTTTGTGAATGTCTCTCTCTTTAGATTGAATCATAGAACTGTTATACCAAGCCATTCTTGAGCTACTCTTTTGAGATTTAATATCCTTGCTTAAAAATTTATAAAATTTTGTTTATATATCTACCCCAATTGTATTTAAATCTTGATAGCATTCACACATGCAACAAAACGTGAAAGTATTGTATACGCTTACATACCGTAACCGTTTCAGTGTTTCAACATTATTGCAATTGTTAATGAGTCTTATATAATCTTCAAATGTTTTAGCATACTCATGTGTCCTCACATGCATAGCGTCTACTTCTTTTTGGGCTTCCAAATATTGAATAATCTTCTGATTAATATAATCTGGTTCTGTGACTAGATTTATAGCTGGTTGTAAAACTAAAGAAAAAAAAAAAACAAAAACCATATTAGTATGACAATTTATAAACTACAAATTAGTATTTAGTTTAATAATATGTAAGTTTGAAAAGACATATCCACCATTAAATTTGTAAAGGTTGATAGGTATCTTAATAAGTATTTATTCTTAAATAATGTTCAAAATTAACCAAGAACAGCAAAGTGTTAACATTAAATGTCCTTTCTGCTTATACTGTTGTGATTTGTAACCAAGGCAAAATGTGTTTTATAAATTTTGTAATATTAATGTCTACTTTTGAATCCAGCTGCTACTCAGTATAAACTCTATGCCTGTGGCATTGGAGAACTTCACAAAAACAGTAGTGTCAATTGCCTCTGCTTACCTCAGGAAGGAATAAAAGCGTAGTTATATTTCTATCATTTATGGTAGCTTCTTGCAGCAGATTGATATAAAAATATAGTCTAGGTTGCTTGGAAAGAAAAGCTTTTTTTGGTAAGAGAATTTTAAATGAACTGATTCAGTAGCATATTTGAGAGGTATTTGGAAACAATGAAACAATTTTTTTTCTCTTTATAACATTAGTTTAGATGTACTAGCTTATTTACTTAATAACAAACATTAATGCAAAATCACATAATGTACATACTCTTACAAGCCAATATTTCTCTCAGCAGATGGGATACTGGTGTTAGGGAGTAACATCGAGGCATTAGAAACATTATGAGCAATTCGCTAATCTGACGTAAGTAATGCAGTTCTGTCTCACAAGATGTCAAGTGCGGCGCCAGGGCGAATACAGGAGGTTGATTCAGTTCTAAACTGCAAGAAATAATTGTATTACATAAGGACATTACAATTGATACATATTAATATTTCATAATTAACATTAATGTTTAATTAATTCAGAAGCACTTAATTATGGTGAATTGTAGTTTTTTCTAATTCTTAGCAATGTTTTTTTTTTCACAAACATACATTTTATTTTTTCAGAAATTAAGCCAAGGGCCTCAAAAATTGTTAATAATCCAATAATCCAGGAGACACTAAAAACTCAGATAGAATATCCTTTCCAGGGAAGTTTTATCCAATAGCTTTTAATAACTTAACTAATTGGTGTATTTGAAAGACTCAACCACTTGGATTTTGATTAAATTTGATAATGACATGGGCTATAGGAGAATTAGAGTACAGGGGAGTCTGTTTAAAACTATAATTATCATATTTTGTTCAAAAGCTTCTATGAGATTAGTTTCATACAATTAATTTAAATGTAATACTCAAATGTATTTTATTGACAATATATATTAATAATACATATTCATAATATATCTTGTTAATAAAATATATATTCATAATATATATTGTTAATAAAATACATATTACTCACCCGCAACTTCTGGCTATCCTTATTTTCTCAAAATGCTGTGTTATTTTGGTCACCATATCGTTAGCTAATAACTTCTCAGCATCGACTCTCATCAACCTTTCATACAATGTTTGTACAGCACCCCAAATATGTTCCTTGAATTTATCAATCACTGGCTCTGGCTTATGTGATAACTCCTTCAACCAGCGTACAACAAAGTCTCTTATTAAATAATCTATTAAAAGTTGCAACTGGCTATCTACAGTGCGTCCAAAAATAATAGCCAAGTGAGATTTTCTTTTTACATTCACCCAAGAATTTTGGTCTTCCTGTACACCAAAAATTAAATACAGAACCAATATTATTATATATACTTAAAAATCTAAAGTTATTAAATACAAACCCTGATTATCTCTTCCAGAAACCTTGATTCCTTTTCTGCTTTTTCCAACAAAAACAGTGATGCCTGATGTGGAGAAGAAAGCGCAATATGGCCCCAAAAAGTTAACATAAAGACTCCAATTACAATAAATACACTAAGTAAGATAAGATACGTAATATTCCATAAAAGAGGAAAGTACCAAAATATTGAAATAGAAATAGGTAAAGTGGAGAATAAAATCCATTTCAGCATTGTAAAAAATATGAAATCAAATATTTATTTTAAATAGTTATAAGTTACTTATTTGACTATTAGCAGATTGAAAACATTTCATCGCTCATTTCTTTTTATTTCAGGTCTTTTTAATGTCTACACACTAAATAACAACATTGCATTCATATTTTTTTTATTTTGTTCGGGCCGAGTACATTTTATTAATGTTCAGTTGATGTTCAATGTTGGTTCATTGCAGGTCAGTATTGACAAGTAGGCGTAGGGATGCTCGATGATCGAGCGTATCGATGTTCAATAAACATCGATTTCCAAAGTTAAACCATCGACATTTTTTAATTCGATGTTACCTGGATCGATCCAGAAAACATCAATGTTTTCGATGTTAACTCACGAAAGAGCAAAGAAGGTACCTTTGCTCTCAAGCAAAAATCCTCCATCCTTATGTTAACGATAGCTATGGAAACAAAGTTTTTACAAACCCTCTCACTATCAGTTCATCACTATAAGTTATCAATCAAGTTGTAAACTCTGAACACAGTCGTAATCATCACATTTAAATCATTTGTCATCAATCGTTTTTCGTTTCATCGTGTTTTGTTAAAACGTTATCATTTAAATTTCCAAAGCTGATTCTATTTTTTACCGACAAACAAATAGGTTAGACGGCATCCAAAATACTCTTCCTTCAATCAATTGAAAAAATACTGCAATATTCAATATTCTTCACACTCTCAATCTCTCACATCGCACATCTGCAATCTGTAATAAGAATTAAAAAATTTAACTGCATTTTATTTAACTGATGATTTTAGATTACCCTAATAGGATACCCTAAACCCTTCTTTACAGAAAACTTCGATGTTACTAAACATTTTTGTTTTTTGTAAGAATTATCGAAAATCCATGTTGGGCTTTCTATGTCGATATCGATGTGTGTACCGATGGCATCTATGACTGCATCATCGAGCATCCCTAATAACAAGCTCCAGCGATGGTATCGCCATCTCGGATTAGGTTTGCTTGGCCTGACAGTGTAACCAGATTTATCAGAATTCTGCATGATAGCAGAATTCGTTGTTCAATTTAAAGATTAGTAGATTGCGGAGAAAATTTTCATTTGATACATCAGAAAATTAGAAGTGATTACTTCATTTATAATAATATATTTTATAATTTTGGGGGTTTATTATAAAAATAGCTTGAGCAGAATTTAGACGATCAGCTGGTAGAATGTTCATTTTAAACCTCGTCACACTGTTGCCAGATAACTTCATTTTTGCCAAAGTTTTGCATATTTTCTTAGAAAAAAATGCGAAAATACATTGGTAATATGAGGTTGATTCAAATGTCAATGTCAAATTAAACACGAGACAAACATTAAAAGTTAATTAGTTAAAATTCCAAACATAACAACACAAGATATTCCTACATTACTTTATTTTTCTTTAAATAGTCGACAGGAAATTCGCGATTATTTAATTACATGTCATCTTTAAGTATTTAATGTGTTCTTAAAAAAATCATGGCTACTTTAAAAGTTTCGTACTTAGTGGTTGGTGGTGGAATAGCTGGAGTGACATGCGTCGAATCATTGGCTATCTTGCATCCCGAGGAGAGTCTAGCGATGATAACTGCTTCATCGTTAGTGAAAAATGTAAGCAACGTTAGTTTCTTTGCTAAAACTATTGTAAAGTTTGATGTTTCTGAGACTGAAGCAAGTTCCTTATTAAAAATTCATCCCAATCTAAATATCATCTATGATTCTTTAAATCATTTGGACACGAAAAAAAAAGTAGCAACTACTCATGGTTGTGTTATCATAGAATATAAGGTAATCTGTATTTGTACTGGTGGTATACCACGCTTAATATCAGATGCCAATAAATGTGATAGAATCATAGGTATTAGAGATACAGATTCTGTAAATGAATTCAAAGAAAAACTGAAAAATGGACGTAGAATGGTAATAGTCGGAAATGGGGGCATTGCATCAGAAATTGTGCATGCTACAAAAGGAATACAAAAGGTGTGGGTTATAAGAGATGATTATATTTCAAAAACATTTATTGACCCTGGGGCTGCGGAATTTTTTCAAAACACTATAAAGAGTAAATCATCTGAAGTTCCAAAGGGACCTTCAATCCTAAGAAGACATATATTTTCAGAGGAAGATACATTAATATCTGTAAATAAAAACATAAAATCGGCTGCATTGGGACCTGATTGGTATTGTAAACTTGAGACACTTAGTAGTGATAAGGGAGAACAAGAACTTGAAATAATATACAATGTTGAAGTTGATTCATTTAAAGAAGTAAACAATAAGGAATACTGTTTAGAGGTTACGCTTACAAATGGAAAAATAATTCAATGTGACTTTGTTGTATCTGCAACTGGAGTTGAACCAGCTGTTAATTTTTATTGGGACCAAGAACCAAAAAGAGGAAAAGATGGTGGTTTAGCAGTTAATGAATTTCAGGAAACTTCCATTGAAGATGTGTTTGCAGCTGGTGATGTTGCTTCAGCAGCCTGGGAATTTGCTCCGCATTGGTTTCAGTTAAGACTTTGGACTCAGGCAAGACAGATGGCTGGTATGGCAGCTAAGGCCATGCATGCCAGGATTACTAATGAAAATGTTCTACAAGATTTTTGTTTTGAACTTTTCACTCATTGCACAACACTTTTTGGTTACAGAGTAATATTGTTAGGAAAATACAATGGTCAAGGCTTAGGCAATGATTATGAAATATTGGTCCGCACAACTCCTAACCTTGAGTATATAAAATTTGTTCTTAAAAATGGGAAGTTACAAGGTGCTATATTAATTGGAGAGACTGATTTAGAAGAAATGGTTGAAAATCTTATATTAGATCAGATAGATTTGACTCCATTTGGAGATGATATTCTTAATCCTGATATTGACATAGATGACTATTTTGATTAAATAATAATTATTTTCAGAATAAGCGTACCTCTACATTTTATTATGTAATACATAAATGCCTGTGAAATTGCCAAAGATTTTAGAACCAGAGAAGTAGCCTTCTCCTAAATACACATTGAAACTTTGGAAAAGTGACAATTGCTATTAAATATATTATTTTTATATTCTTAAGTTTTCTTATTCAATTTTCATTTCAGCATTTTGTAAAAATGTGTTAATTGAATTGATTATTTTCATAACTGGTAAATTACAATACAGTATTATTTCAGGAACAACTTTCTAATTAAATTATGTATTTTTTTTTCTAACATATCATTTGTAATAAATGCATTAGCTTCTAAGGAATTAGAAAAAGAAAGTGTGATGCAGTTTCTGCCTATTCTTTTAACACTCCCATTGATAATATTGAAAAAATTATGTTTTTTCTGAAAATTACCAAAAGTGATTGGATGAAGAGTGGTGCAATTAATAAGAATTCTTGGAATATTAATTTTGACAAATATCTTCGAAAATTGAGTAAAGTAGTAAAATTTTGGATAGTATTTACATAAATATTAACAAAAAGCACATGTCGAGCATATTTTCAGTAGATTAAAAGTAGGAATTTATCAAGAAATGGTAGTTTTTAAAATAGAAACTAAAATTGATAATTTCTAGTAAAATGAATAATGTTTTCGCATAGAAAGTACTTAAAATCATAGATAAGGACAAAATTTAAAGTTTCTAATGAGAATCTTGTAATTTTCTCATTGGAATTTAGAAAAATATCACGAAAAATGTAAAAAAATTTAAAACGATTAATTTCTCAATATTTTTCATAACTAAGTAGATAAAAAGTGGATAAACTTAAAAAATTTGGTTAGTTTTATAATAAGAAAATATTTTTAGACCGAAAAGTTGAGAAATTATAGAAATATCGGGCAAAAATAGAAAAAGTCGTAAATCAGTTACGTAATTTCAAACTGAAAATGAGTAAGTAAAATATTTAACTAAATTTAAATATTTTCTTGTAAATTCATAGTTTTTTTTTACATAAAAATAACTCCTGCAAAGTCAAAATTCTGCATAAGTTAACCCCTCGACCGCCAGAGAAAGAGTAAGATGCCAGGGGGCGGGGCGTCGTATAGTTATAGTTCCCCTCAAGAGGGGCGAGGAAATATGGAAAAAAGGGAAAATTATCGTAAGAAAATGTATATTAATTGTAAAATAAGAAAATACTGCGTGTAAATTCTTAGTAGATAAATAATATTGTAACTTAACAAAATAAAAATGTAAAATTAATAAAGGCGGATTGTGAGCGGCGTATGGATGTCTCACTCTCGCTGAACCGCGAGTATAAAAGTAGCACAGCCGGACGCACCCGGCTTTGTCAACGTCTCCAGACCGCAGCCACCCTTGGTGACTGGTTCAGGAAATGAAGAATTGAAATAAATCCCTCCAAAAGCGCAGCAGTATACTTCACTCGTCATAAGACAGAGACCCCCATGCCCATATCACTCATGGACTGTCCA
>DWLR01004219.1:0-12403 GCA_018246295.1 Papilio alexanor hazarajatica
CGCAGTATGTTCCACCGTACTAAGAAAAAGACGCTGCTGCCCGTCCTCCAGTGGTCTTTACATCCAGACTCAAGACATGTTCATGCATATAAATGTCTCAGTGGGAATCGAACCCACGACCTGCGGCGCGAGGGGCAAGCATCTTACCAACCGCGCCAACCGGTCCGACCTAAAGTTTCCCATAGGTGACTGTAATTATTACTACATACTTTACCAGAAAAAACGCCATGGAAAAATCCAACAATGCTTAATATTGATTTAATATTACACTATTGTTCGTCGTCATTATAAAGCCTTGAAATGCTATGGTATGGGACGTTATTTTTAACTTCTTTTCTTCCTTTAATTTCCAGAGAGAGTGCGACAAGTGCAGGAGAAATTAGAAGAATTCATAGAGGCTCTGAACAAAGAGAAATAGTCGTTTGTATTATATACCGTAGGCAGCGGACTCCATTAGTTGTATATTGTATGTACCGACCGCGCTGTCCGCTTTGGCAAGGGATTTCTGTCAAACAACAAACACACGCAAACAAACATACATACATACATACGCAGTGCTCGTCATACTAACACAACTAATTCCTCGTTAGTACTAGATTATGATTTTTTATGAAAATATCATTTAATTTTATAAGATACGCTAAATAACTGGATAAGTAGAAAAATTGTCAATATAATTACCAACAAGGTGAGGTGTCATGGAATAAGTTTAAACAAAATTCGATTTCAGTAAAAAAGAAATCGAATATTTTATGGTCAGGGTCAGTGCGAGGGAACAAGGGATGGATTTATCGATTCAGTATTACGGACAAAATTTCATTTAAAGTTTTACAAGATTTGCGATTTTTAATGAGATTATTTCCGTGTAGACATTTGCAGCCAAAACGTATCTGTTTCTGAAGCGAAAATATAAAATATTTCGGTAATATTTTTACCGATATCAGATGAATACTACTCTTAAGGTCCCCATAGAAGTGCAACAATATTTAAATATAGTAAAAATTGTAAATTAAAACAAATGTATTTTACAAAATGAACCATGTATTTTCTATTAAAATGATTTATTTATTTGACCGATATTATTTATGTTATAAGATTTATCTAAAGTGGTCTCAACAAAATTATTAAAAACTTAATTATAGAGCTAAAGTGTTTGAGGATATTTGTTTATTTTCATGTATATTTTTTTTAAATAAACATGTTTTTTTTATGAAGTTATTAAACATTATAAAATTTCTGATTGTCTTTGCATAGCGAAAATTTAATTATAAATGAATTACAACGATTAAGAAAAATAGGCTTCTATGAGAGGTGTGTAGTAAATTTTCCACCTTCTACCCACTAAACGCCCGCCATTTACGATTAGATTATATTATAGATCTATTTTTTTTACGTTTACCTACATTTAATGACTAGGCAATCGTCTCACATGAAATATAATTACCGATCGAACGGCTTTATTCAACACAGAGTCAAAATATATGCCGCAACAGCTTACCGGCATAATTCACTGAAACAATGAAACGATGACACTGCGCTTTTGTATATAGATATACATATTTCAGAGGTAGAAAAAAATGACCTGTGTGTTTGTTTATATGAAATATCATGTTAAAGTGGACAGATTATATAATGATAGTTTATTTGTTGTTTAACTTAATGGCTTGATCTAAGTTATATTTGTATAAAAAGTAAAAATGTTACAAACATCTATTGATCTTTTTTTTTTCAAATACTTTTGCGTAGATTATGATTTTTTCATGTCATATTTTTACTGGATTTTACCTAGTATCTCTGTCCGAGGAAAACACTAGAGGTGCAGTAAATGCGATAACAACTTTCAAAGAAATAAATCCTCTTTAAACCTTCAAACCTTATGGTTAGGTTTTTCTAAATCCTCGTTTTTTGAAAGAAAGAAAAAACTAATACCAATGCGTTAGAACTGCCCACAATCGTAACACGTTTTACAATCGAACGATTTATTTTCGCAATTTTAATAAGTATACACACTTTGTAACAAAATGTTAAAAAGTTCTCGGAGTTTTCTATTTACGTATTAGTATTTTTTTAGATGATGTCAAACCTTCTACTATTCTTTTGATGCAGTACATAGAATTAATCTAGACATTAGCCATAATAAAAAAAAATTGCTGACGCTTCGGTATCTCTTGTAAAGCAATGTGGAGTGGAAGAGTTTTCAGTAAAAAAAATCTAGCCTTGTTCCGAGTGTCGTGCTGGACACAAAGCCCCAATTCGTCCCATCCCAGTCTATCTGAGTAAGTATTCAAGTACGGAAAACCGCCCAATAGGCATTTCGCTCTAAGCTCAGTTTTTTTAATGAAAGGAAACCAACCAGTACTGGAGCTATAGCGTAGTGCAGTACTGACCCCCCTGAAAGATCGGATTACAAATAAGCGTGTAAAAAAAATGTAACTTCGTCATTTTGCGAACTTTTCAGTATGTTTAAAAGCTCCATTCTTTCAGGATCTGTTTTGTATCCACCTTCCTTGTCCAGTACGTACTGCGCGACGAGCAACGCTTCAGTGTTGGCGGCCTCGAGCAGACCCTTAATAAACGCAGTAACAAATTTATTTCTGTTTTCACTAAACTCAATCTCATCCCGTATGAATATCATCAGGTTTTTCATATAGAGCATTGTAATGGATTTGAAATATTTCGACACTAATTCTATTAGTTCTTTTCCAACATAATTACCGAACAGATTACCTACAACAGCCACCCCCTCGAGTCGTTTCCTCCTCACATCCTCGAATTTCTCCGGGTACTGTTTAAGACAGTATTCAATAGATTTGTAATAAAGCATCGTTGCATGCAGCAGAACAAAGGTTTGGAAATATCCCTCCATAGGCAGAAGTTTGCGCAGATCCGCGACAATCCTCTCGAGTATGGACAAGCTCGAAAGTCTCGGATTAAAAAATGCCTTGTGATATTTTAATGAATTCACAAATTCGTCTAAATACCGAGCCGCATATTTAGTGTTCTGTGTCACGAGAGACACTAAACGGTCACAGAACGGTACCCAAATGTTATCGAGTCTATCGTTTTGTTCATCGCCTTCACTGAGCAACAAATACTTGGCAACGATACGAACTTTCATACGGTTACACTTTCGCAAGTAATGATCATCATCTGAAAAAATTTTAACATGAAACTCCTCGAGCAACCCATCGATCACTTTTTTAACAACATCTTTGTTTACTTCCGAAAGTAAATTCTCGAGCCTGCATAGCACCGGCATCGCCTTCTGTTTAGATATTCTTTGGAAAGCCCCGAATATAGCGGCCCAGTATTCGGCTTGTATCTCCGACGGCATGAAGTCTGCCTCGTCCAGAGATCTGCGCAGGTACCGGCGCTGTTCGACCGACAAATCTATTGCATCTAGGGCCGGTGCCACCGCACGCCACACGTCTATTTCCACGTTTCCACTTTTGTTTCTTTCAAAGTAAGATAGTGCTGAGCGCAACGCGGCCCCTGGCCGCTTAGTACCAACTATTTTGTAAATATCGGAAGGTTTCTCGCGCCTCTCTGCCAATAGCAGTGCAAGTTTTAACGTGCGTCGCCACTCGAGCGACTTTTTTATATTCTTTTCGACATTAGCTGATTTACAAGTTAAGACTCTGTTCGCGACCGCTTTCACGCCGATCGACTGCCAAGCGGTTGTGTCTACGTCGACGACACTACTAAGGTGGTAGTTAGCTTGTAATGCTGCAGCTAGCCTCCTTTTAATGCTTCCCTTTGGTTGTTTCATATATTCGCTAATGATGGGACGAAGATCGGCTCGGAGTAAGGCAAGGGGTCGAGCCAGACACACGTGCGGCTCGCAGGCCATCACTTTATAGACCACTTCAATGTATGCTCTTCCTAATCCATTGTCCTCTCCGAAGTACAAAGCAAGTTTTCTTAAGAAACCATCGTAATTAAATGATTGCTCTTTTAGCCTGTTTTCAAAGTCGTTGGTCGATTTGAGAAGCGTCGCATCGTGGCGTAATGCGTTCAAATACGATTCGTTCGTTTGAAACAGAGTAAAATTTTCACGAAATAGTTCGCGTCGAGCAACACGTTCGTCGTACATGCGCTGGAGAAGACTTTCAGCAGAGGAGGGATGGCGCCGTACGGCCTCTATGAAGGCATTCACCGCGCTGGGACATTCACTCACCTTTTTATTTATTGACGTTAGTGTATCAAACAAAAGTTCAAACCGATCGAGACTCGAACTCGGATCCGCCGTCGCTGCCTCTAAAAGAAGTGCAGGTAGACGTTCCTTGACGATACGTTTTTCTATCCCACCTAATTTGTATTCAAATAGAGACGAGAAATTTTTCAAGAAGACCTCACGTAGTGTCACAGGACATTCCTCGCCCGAAAGCAAAGCCCGCAGCACCGCCGCATGCATTCCTTCCCTACAGATCAAGGGCGAAGCTCCATCGAGCCCCAAGTCGCGACCGAAGTCAAGTAAAAGGCTCCAAGCGTCCGAGGGCAGGCGCCAAACACACGCGCGCACCACCATGCTCCGCACGATGGTTGCTCGCAAATTACTAGGCTCGTTGTTATGCCGTTCGATTAAAAAGCGTATCAATTTCTCCATTTGATCCATATTCTCGCCACATTTGCTGATCAAAACGAGTATCATGAACTCACGATTTTTCACGGAGCTCTCCGCAGCCAGCTTCTTCCGAAGCTCAAACATTGTCCGGTCGTAATTAAAGAATCGATATCTGTCGAACAGCTCGTCGAGCGCCGTCCTGACCGGCTGCGTCTTGCAATAGTCCGAATACATAATACACTGCTTCTCGAACGAACCGCCTTTTCTCTTTCTGATACAACGTTTGAAATTTGTTACGTTAAAGAACCTATAATCTTCGGGCTGATGCTCGATATCGTCAAAAACGGTATCCACGTCCTCCAACTCCGGCCGAGAGAACTTCGGGTACGGACAGTCTGTTACTTTATCACCTACATCTTTATCGACGAATACTTTCTTTTTGAAGGCTGCTCTCTCGTTGGCCTTTAATCTTTTTATGAATGGTTCCACAAATTTATAAGAGAAACGGTGACCGAGATACTGTGCTCGGGCCAGCTTCAAAATTATCTCTTTGTTCTCTTCTTCGCTGAGATATTTAGCTAAAGTATTTTTATTGAGAATCCAAGCCGCGAACAGCACCGGCTTTTCTACGAACCTTTGCTTGTGTTGTTTCATGATGTATTCTGTGATGGTCGGCGACAGCGAGCCGAATCTCTCATAATCATAATATTTTTCCAAGATATCGAAATAAGAATCTGGTTCTGCGCGCAAAATGTATTTGCTGCATTCGAAATAATCCCGCTCGTTTTCAAAATAAACTTTTAACGTTTCGGTGTTTTTGTTGAAGTTGTCATAATACAATTTGAGTGCTTTCGGACAGTATTCACAAATAATCTTGAGCTGCTTCGGCGTGACTCTATCTATTATGTTCAGAAACTCGTTCTTAATGAACTCAGGCGAGCAGCGCCAAAGGAACTTGACCTTCGTGTCATAATCGTGACTGTAATACTGGTAGAACTGCTGGCATCCTTGAGGATATCTCAAGTTGATTTGCAACCAATGCTTCATTTTATTGACCGCAGGTGTTATCATGTGTGGGTACAGCTCGGTTTCCAAATGTTCAGGATTGATTACATTTCGATATTTCGATTCCAACAGCCACGTACAACACTTTAATGCTCTACTAACAAACAGCATGTCCTCATGTTGAAGAGTTTTTAAAATGAAGTCAACATTACGATGTTTGGACGCGAGCTCGATTTTGAAGAGATAATCGATAGATGATGTTTCGGGCAATGCGAGAACTGTTTCCAGAGGCGCGCCCTGCCGGTGTGCATCTTGAACTATAGAGTTGAAATGACGATGCCTTTCGCCAAGATTATTTCCTTGGAGAATTAATGGTATAGCCAAGGACATCTGAAATAAAAACTTAAGTTAAACTTTTTGAATGTTGATCAAAACCACTATACTTCAAATTTGGACTTTTACAAATAAGTTTCAGCACTGCAAATAGATTTTGATGTGCAAAGAAATTGCAATAGATGCCAGCTGCTGAACGAACTAAACGAATCAATTACAATTTCACGTCCGATCATGCACAATGTAAGTTCCAACAATATAATGCGATCAAATTTATCTGCACGATAAAAACATTATTTAGATATCTTTAGTTTAAATAGCATTTTTAAATTAATGTTTATTATATGTAATCCCATCCCTCTCCCCTTTTTTATCCCCTCACCCCTCTTTTCTTTATCAAAATAATTAGCAACTTATTAGGAAAGCTGATGAGCCACTGATTTATTTCTAGTAATAGATAGTATGTTAAACCTAAAAATCCGTTTTAAAATTGTTGCACCCGGCACCTCTACAAATATAGATTCGCCAAAAGTCCGCAATTATTTTTGGATAATGGTTGCATATGATTTTACTTTTTAGTTTCCACCATCACCATTATCAGCCTACATCTGTCCACTGCTGAACATAGGCTTAAGTATGTGTTAACAATTCATGTTATAAATATTCTGGTCATTTTCAACGCATTGTAAATAATTTTAATCTCTGATTGAAACAGGTTGTTGATAAGTTGGAAGCAAACAAATTATAATTGAAGTCATTAACATACCTGTATTTTTTGCTAAAAACGTTCAACCACACTCCTAAAAGTATTGAGTTTGGGAACCACTTGCACTACCCCTACTACCCACTTTACCAATGAACTGAACTAAATTTTATACTTTATCCAAAACACCAAAAATTCAGAGTAAATATGAAAACTTACGACACACTTGCCCACAGATAAATTACTAGATACCGAGCACTTTTAAAAACAAGATAAGATTATATACGATATTTCGCTTTTATAGTAAATCTTTAAAAATATATTTTGATACATGAGATCGAGACTAACATTTTGTGATTTTCTATAAATAATAAGTTAATAAGAGATTACATCGCAAACTATTTAGAAATTTCATGTCTGGGCTTCCGGGTGCCTGGTGTATGAATATCGGTTAACCCCCCCTATAACTATCGTGATAAATGAGCTTCGTTTAAAGCTGTTACCTACCCCATTAGGGTTACATATCGTGAGAGTTAACTGTTATCTAACATATCAGGAGATACAAAGCTTTCGCCCTTGGCTACTGTCATCAGTCACTGTCTTGTCATAACAAACTTATTTATTGGTCATAACAAAAGTAATAAATAATTACGCACAGATTTTGGTAATTCAAAAAGTTAAAACCACTGTAATTTAGTAATGGATTCCTACGACCGTATTGCCATGTCAGTATTAAAATTTGTCAGCGGCGAAAGCGAGCATATTTGTAGGTTATGTTTTGCAACTACAGAAAAGGAAGAAGTATCCGTAGAAGATTGTGTAAGAGTCCAGAGATCTTACTATGAAGAGACAGTTACTTTCGTTACAATGTTCCGTGATCTTGGCGTGAGTTCGTTGTACGATTTACTTTTTAAAAAGAAACACTAAGTGATATGTTAATAGGAAATCAAAGATTATTCCTCTTTATCAAGAAGATTACCTCCAGCTTCAACCATAGAAGGAATATTAATGCTAGAACTTACTGACCTAGGCCAGGTATAAAAGCTGAGGAGTCTGTATGCCGAAACTATTTTTAAGATTGGATGAACAAACAGTGGTATTACAGTTTTTGTTAAGGTGTGACATGTGATGCTTTTGTTAGTACTAAGTACCATTTGTCTAGAGAAGAGTTAACAATTCAGAGGTATCTTTGTAAAATAGCTCCTTAATTTTTTTTTTTTGATTCTTGTAGCATAATCTGCACTATTTCTTCTGTGAACTTATCATTAAAGATATTTATTTTTGCTATTGATATTTACTAAAAGTATATTTTTAATAGTTTGTTTTATCATTACAGGTGTCTAGAGAACCACTTTTGCCACAAGTTTTATGTATGTCATGTGCAACAAACATCATAAACTGTTATTTGTTCCAAAAACTAGTTAACTTTTCAATGAATAGCTGGAATGAAGTACTAGATCAATTAAATGAAAGTCTAGCACATTCAGAAAGCATGGGAAATACTACTAAAAGTATTTATCTTATGATAAACCAGAGTGATAACATTATGTTTACAAGTAGAAAGAGGTACTTATGTAAAACCAAAAAGGTTGTATTGCTTAAAATAAAGGAAATCATAAAAAGTAGGCAAAAGTATGTGAAGGTTAAAGAAGCAGTCACCGATTCCATATGTGATGAATGTGGTGAAAGGTTTAATTCCAATTTGCTCCTCATCAAACATATGAAAATACACACAAAGTATAAGTATCCTTGTAAAAAGTGCCCAAAAATATTTTCAACTCAGATTAAATTGGGTGAACATGCTGAAAGGATTCATTATCCAAAAAAGTTACAATGTACAAAATGTGTGAAAATGTTCAGCACAGAGCGAATGCTGAAAATCCATGACAGTACATACCATGCAGCAGCCATTTGTAAACAGTGTTTTATTCAATTCCCCTCAAAGAAAGCTTTAAGAGCTCACATGGACAAGCACAAATTGAACAAGTGTTCACATTGCAACAAACACTTTTTTAATAAACACACCTACAAGTTTCATCTTAATATATGTGGAAATGCCAAACGAACACAACCAAGTTTCTTTTGTGATATATGCAATAAAGGTTATGTACGGAAGAACGGTTTACGGACACATTTGAAAACTGATCATGGCTTTGGTAAAGTACTGACTTGTAATTGGTGCAACAAGAAATTTGATGCTGTGAGCAGACTAAAGAATCACATAGTTAAGCATACAAGAGAAAGAAATTTCAGTTGTGAGCAGTGCGGTGGTAAATTCGTCACACAAGCAGCGTTAATCTACCACATAAGACTACATACAGGCGAGCGACCATTCCCATGTGATATGTGCGGGGAAAGCTTTTTATCAGCTTCCAGAAGAATGGAACATAGGAGACGGAAACACATCGGGCCTACACAGGAGTGCCCCATCTGCCATGTTAAATTTATCACAGGCCACCAACTACGCAAACATGTGCAAAGGCATTCCAATCCACACAGCAAGCTATATGTTGCTGACACAGCGAAACAGTATTCAGTACCCTAAAATTAACAGTAAAAAATCCCACTAAATTAGGATGTCTTTCATTTATAGTGCTTACATCTTTGCTTACCAAGCCATCTGAATTGATTCATCCTTGTTCTAATAGCAGTAAGTTGTGCTATCCATAAGATGTATGAATTTAGCTGGGATACCAGAATTGTAGATTCTCAGTTATATCTATCTAAACATTCCAGTCTTGGTACACTATTACACAGACAGTAGTTTTTTGTACATTGCCTGAATGTTGTGTTGAACAGGATTTTGTGTTGTAAAAACCTGCATGACATCAATCTTGTGTAGCTTCACTGTCTACCACTATGTATGTATGTACATAATATGTACTGCTGCATAACTTGTCATTTAGTATATTATAAAAAGAACTTTAACCATCTTGCATCGATGGAAAGATAGAAGAAATAAGACTTGAGCAAAATGGACATAATTCAACCTAATTTATATAAGATTCTTTAAGTGTACAAAATAAGACATCTTTTAAATTATTATTGCATATTTATTTCAAGCACATAGTTTACAAAATGTAATATAGAGCTATTATAATTTTAAATGAATCATCCTTATAAACAATATTTGTATATATTTATTGAGATGTATACAGTGATTCATAAATATCTAGCTGAAATGGAGGTAGAACATACTGTATGCTGAACATACATAACATATGAATATACTATTCATTCTATTTACCAAACATCCATGAATGTCTTGATTTGGAAAAAGTTTTGAGTCAGCATTGTTACAGATTAATTATTAGGCTAGCTAGACTCGGCCATTTAATCATCCAAAAAAATGGGCTGAATGATTCAAGCCAACGGGATATTTATCATCAGAATGCAGAACCAAAAAAAATGTTCATTTCTGTGAATTAATTTTGAAATTCCTCATGTTCTGTTCGCCTGGCATATTTGGGGGAATCATGTTTCTACCATAATACAGTTTGCTTGTTGGATCATGATGCCTTCTAATGTGTTGCTTTAAAAAATGTGAAGTGACAAACTTTCTAGGGCAAATATCGCACATCAGAGTAGGCCCTATATGCTTAAACTTTATGTGTTCTGCCCTAGCAGAAGCATTAACAAACCTTTCATCACAAAACTTACAACTGTAGGGTTTCTCCCCAGTGTGTCTTCTAGTATGATACAATAAAGCTTCCTTTGAGACAAATCTTCCCCCACATAAATCACACACAAAGTTTTTTTCACCTGTGTGTTTAATCATGTGAATTTTTAAATAACTTGGAGCCGTAAACTGTTTGCCACATTCATGGCAAATATGGGGCTTAGCATTGCCATGAACAAATCTATTGTGGACTCTCAAACCACCCGGAGTACCATATGCTTTGGCACATTTCTCACATGTATAGTCTTTTCTCTTATTTCTTGTCGGATGCGGATCAATAAGACCTTTGAGACAAAGTTTAACATGTTTGTTGTAAAAATCTCTGGTTGTGTACTTTTTACCACATTTTGGACATGAAAATTTTGGGTTGTGTTTTTGTTCATGTATACTTAATTTATCTGTGCCATGGCAGATTTTGCCACACTCTTGACACACCACAATACTGTGTATTTTCTCTTCATGGTCATTTAACACTTTAGCTGAAGGCAACCATTGAGAACATTCGGAACACTGGTACCTATGTATTGTACCCTCATGTTTAATAAGTTCAGAATCACTTAAGAAAGTCTCATAACACTTAACACATGTGAAAATATCATGTATAGCTAGATTATGAGCTTTGAGATCTAAGCAACTCTCGAATTCTTCATTGCATTTACGACAGTTAAAATAATCATTTCCAATACATTTCTTTTTTCTCCGTTTTTCTTCCTTTTTCATCCAAAGTAATTTTGAACGATTTTCTTCAACAACAATGTACAAAGATTTATTTTTGTTCTTTGAATCTATATCTATATTCAATGCATTGGATAGATTGCTGAATACCTTGTTTATCAAACGAGTCGATTTTTCAAATATCTCTATGAATCTCGCAGCTTCAAGAGCTTTGTCGACACAAGACGTGCATACAGCATCGATTCCAGGAACTTCATCGCAAACCTAAAAAGTAGTAACAATCGAACTGTTTAATCAAGGACTTCTGACTCACGTTAATATATGACAACTAACACTTACATTATGACCAAGTAGTTTTATAAGAACTTGGTTAAGTGGTTGGTATATATCGTTTTCAGGATCTAACGATACATTATCGGTGAAACGTACGTAGTGGTCTTGAATAAGACACAGGCATAACCTACAATGACTAAAACGATTTTCTGCTATAACATTAGACACTAAAGTACTTAAACAAACATCGTCTATCATTTTAGGAAGTTTGGTAGTTATAATAAACTCGTTTAAATAGAACTCAAATAACCGCGGGTTTTGGCACTTTTTCGTTCAAGAATCCTATTCTCACTGTTTATATGACAGAACAAAATGGCGGTATCTAACTGGGTGACTTTATTAAAAAAATAAATATAAATATTTTTGTAATAATCGGAATATGAAATGTACAGAACTCCTGCTCAATATATTTCTTCCCAATTTTCAACTTAAATTGACTTTTCAAACGTTACAAATTAAGCTAAACGTCAACGAAATTGGGTATGCCAATCATAGACAATAACAAACAGTTTTTTTCACTTCATTTCCCACAAATTATTTACTTGAATAAGAATATATCAAAATATCTTCAATTCTTCAAGAGTCTTCAAGAAAGTCACTTTACTACAATAGTAGTGTAACCAAGGAGCATATAAAAAAAATCGCACTATGAAACTAACGACCGGAGTAAAATGGTAAAAACTGTTATGCGGGAAAGTGACAAAGACTATTTTAATTTCTACTATTATGACTATTTTCTCTGGTAATTGAGTGACGGTCAGTTTTACCAAACTAATAATTATCTTTGCTACCGATAAACAAATAAAATCTCCTCCGCTTACCACTACTGACCGATTTCCTTCAGTTGTTTTTGTTTTGCGAAGAAGCACCACCTCAATAAATCAATATCTGCCGACAGTGGCGCTGCGGTCGTTCAAATTTATGAAATATTTTAATAATTGTTAAAATCTGAAGTCAATCCTTTATAGAAACGATATCTTAATTTATATTTAAATATTATCAATTATTTATTAAAGTTAAGGAAGTTAAAATTAAGGAAGTTCCGCGAAAACCGCACGGTTGTGGAATGCCAACCATCAAGGTGGTGCGGATGGTAGCTGAAGCTCTGTCG
>DWLR01004220.1:0-12396 GCA_018246295.1 Papilio alexanor hazarajatica
CAATCCCCTCTGGATCCGCCAATGATATATACCTTACGTAAGTTGGAAAAAAGCAAAGAGATTAGGAAAAATATTGTTAAAAAACTAGTCACGATGTCAAAAATACACAAGGCATATCGGTTTGTCAACGTCGTAATGGTTTAAAATATCGAAAGTATTAATTATCAAATTGATTAAATCCCCTTTTTTGCAGAAACACCCATTATAATAAATAGATACCTATTTAAATTTAAATTTAGTTAACATATTTACTCAATGTCCTTGGAGTTTATCGATTTGGCAGTATACAATAAACAAAGCATCAATATAATAAATTTGAAAGTACATTTTTAGGACAAAGTGCCACTAGATATATTTTTGTACATAGACAGAAAAAATCTTTCTTTGTTTATAAGATAATATTACTGTTTAGTCCCTTGTTTCTTAAATAATCACTTAATGTGATGTTTACTTTCAAAATCCCTTTCATTATCCATCCTTTTAACAATGAATAAGACTCCTAATTTTCCCCCGTTTAAGTGGGGTCGGCACAACTGAATATTATATAATCGTAAGTAAATGATCGGTATTATATGAGAATTATATGACTTTGAGATGTCATAAAGCTTTGATAAATGTAACAAGCCTTAAGCGGCTCTTGTTTTCTCTTTATTTTGATTGTTTTAAAAATTACATTGTTTTGAAAATATCTACATCCTCTCGAAACCATCACCTTAGATTTTCTTTTTCATTTTAATACATACTTTATAATCTAGCCGTTTCAACTATTTTTTGATTTTGAAACGTGCTGTATCATCCAGTTACTGTGTTACTTACAATTTGCTTTTTTGACACGCTCTATAAACTTGTAAATCAGTTAATTTAGTTAATTGGAAATATAAATGACGTTTTTGTATGTTTTTTTGTATTATATTAGCATAATATATTAAGCTTTGAGTGTTTAGTTTGTAAATAAAAATATTGTTATATTTTTCATAAGCTGTTTCATTTTTATTGTAATGGTTGAAAATAGAAGGTGGCAAATGAGCAAGCGATTAATGTTATTTTTCTACCGCTACCCATCGGTTTCGGCAACTATCTAATTCAGTGGTCCTCAAAGTTGGCTGGGGTCATCTAATAAAAATGTTTTAATTTGGTGGTCTTATCTGAGGCACTCAAGAGTGGTCAAGTGGACCACTTAACTGTCTCAGAAAAATGTTATACCCCCCAATACCCATGTATTGCTCAGAATTGTTTACTGAATAGAAACTACTTAATGCTTGATATTTTGTAATTACAATGAAAAAAAAACGAAAATATAAGGGATACCAAATAATCTGTCCTCGGCGGTATTTCCAAACCAATACGACTTAGGGTCCTTCGAGAAAAGAGCGTACTCCTTCCTAAAAGGCCGGCAACGCATCTGCGGATCCTCTGGAGTTGCGGATGTTCATGGGCGGCGGTGATCACTCTTTTGGGCGACTCGATGCTCGTTTGCCCCCTTCTATAAAAAAAAAGAATAAAGAATGCTCTATTATGAAACACAAAACTATTTGTTTTTTTTATTTATAACGTGCTCCTCCTAGTTATTACAATAATCAATATAATAAAATAATACAATAGCAAAAACACAGTTACTGACTAGAGCACACTAGAGACGGCCATTTTTAAGACACCACACTTGAGACTTCATCAAAATTCAACAACATAACATTATACCTGAGAGTATACAAAAAATATTTATTTTTTGACCTACACAACTATTCAAGCTATAGGATAAAAACCTCAAAAAAATCTAGAGAAAGAAAATAAATAAAAAAAAAACTACCCAAGCTTTTCCCGAAGGCCTAATTTTAGTCCTCTTCCGTTTCCCATCCCTTCCTAATAAGAAAAGGGTGGGATTGTTCTGATATATTCTGTAAATCCCCTCCTCTAGGGGCATCTAAAATAAGGCAATCTTACGATTTACTTTACTAAGATTGAAAGAAAATGAAATTTTAAATTACTCCAACTTTAATAAAAAGCTGATAAAATAATAATTTTTTAACACACAACCGACTTTACATTTATATATTTTTATTTATATGTCATTTATAACCACCGTCCGGTTACAAACACATTAAACCCAAATATGGGTTATCTCAAATCTACCAATATGTCAATTTTCGGTATGTCTGGAACATTTAAATTTAAAATTAAACCCATTCGTGAATATATCATTCCCAAAAAAAAAAAGAAAAACTGGAATCGGTTCATAAATGTCTGATTTCTGAGGGAACAAACAAATTGAAAACTGACACACATCGAAAATTGACACATAGGTAGATGCACAAGCCCTGTTTGAGTAAGATTGGATTTGTAATGAGACGTTACAATGACTTGTTTACTTATAAATAACATTTGAAGTCGGTTTTGTTTTTGTTAAAAAAAATTAAAAGATTATTTTTAGGTTTTCTAATCTTGATCATAGAAAAAAATAAAATGGATAGTTGTTTCCGCCCGGGATCGAACCGGGGACCTTGTGCGTGTGAAGCACACGTGATAACCGCTACACTACGGAAACTTGCTATATTGTGTTATATTATTTGTATAGTACAAATACAATCATATAATTTGTGCACTTTTGGTGAATGTCAATGTATTCAAAATGTAGCAGAGAAAGAATAACAGTAGAGATAAATTATTTTCTTTTCATTTATTAATGTTAAAAAAAGTTGCTAGAATAGCTAATAGAATTTCTGAAATAGATTCCCGGTCAAATAAAACTTGCATGACTTTATCGAGCCTAAGCACTTCTGCGCCTTGCATTATATATTACTTAAATACAAATAAAAAAATGGTTAGTTAAACAAAATTACTGTGATAAAGCCAACCAATTAATCGTCTATTAGAACAAGAAACTGTAATTAAAGTCATATATTATACGTATACATCAAAGTAATATAGTACGCATATATAAGTTCTTAATCATAAGATATTATGTCGCTTTATTACATGTTGTATCAACAAAACATTTGAAAGCGACGAGATTTGCGGCGCGCGAGGGGAATAGAAGCCGAGACTATAGAGTCCTCATAGGAGAAGCTTGTTATATATTGAAAGTACTATTGTCAGATATCACATATTTTACTTTTCCTTACATTTGTGAAGTAGATTTATAGTCAGAGGCGGATTAAATGTTAGACGCCTTTAGGCAAAGACGTTCTCGCCGCCACTGACGACGAAAAAAACGAAACCACTGTCGAAACGAAATCTGAGTCAATGTCATAGAGATGTCCGACGTTCATTCTGTAGGCAATCGAACGAAAAAAGTCAAAGTCATCGCTCCTCTGATCAATTAGGTCACAGTAATATCAACTTTACGACGGCAAAGCACTTCGGCGCGCTGTCGCGCCGCATGTCCCATATCATAATAAACAAGCGTCCTCTGGCACGTGTCTGTTTACCTTAGGGATAAATCGCCACTAGCAGTATAAACATGCTTCTGCATTTTGTCTAACGAGTGAGGTTCTAGGTCTTTACCTATAACACCTACCTAGGTGTTATAGGTAAAGACCTAGAACCTGTTGGATTCGAGTAACAGTGGCAATAGCTTCGTCACGTTTAGGACGTGATAAGTAGTTTTGTTACTTCTTATTTTCTCAGTCTATTTCCGGGATAATATGTGCATGCTTATTATTAATCTCATAATTTTTATTAAACTATTAAATTTCTTAATTTCAATCATATTATACTATAGATCAGAGTTAGTTCGATTTAAACGGTTAGTAAAGTTAGGTTCTCACGAGTTGACGATATCGACAGTTCTGACGCGGCATCACTTTGAGATATTTATTTGGTTACAAACTTTAGACGCTCGCAAGGCAGACATTGTAGTTACAAATACAATACTAGAAGGGAAATTATAGATTAATGTAAATTAAATTGATAGAAGTTTCCGTTGTTCTTACGTGACGTAAAACTTCTGAACTATTTAGGATGATTTAGATACAGAGATAGATTGATCATTGCCAACTGACTACCGCAAAAAATGTGATAAAAGCGGAGGATTAAATTTTGCATGGGACATCCTTTAATTCTCAAGTTAAGGCAGTAGTAAGTCACAAGCTCTTTGTAAAAATAGATTAGAAGTATTAAAAAGAAACTATTCGCCAAAATGGCAATTGCATTTATTTCTTTACTATATTTGTATTTACAGTCAGTGGATACTACAAAGGTTTTAATGAAAATTTATACAAAATAAAATTTGATGAAACCTTCAAGAAAATCGATGCTATTTCACTTAATTATTCTATGCAAACGAAGTCAAAAAGACAGCTAGTGTAAAATATTAATAAAATTGAAGTGTAAAAGTATCCAACTTTAAGCGTTCTAGACAACAGTCTTTGTGTATAATCTTGAATCTTAAATAATAAACTCAAATGAAATCCTATACTTTTATTTTCTTTACAACAAATAAAGTATTACACAATATGATGATATATTGTTTGGTATTAAAACCGACATATTTAAAAGAGAATATTTTTATTAAAGCTCCGATAGCCTAATGGCTTGTAGTACGGACTATGGACTACACTATATATGTATGTACTAAAAATAAACATCACAATATAAAGTGATCAAGGATAGAATATTTTCGAGTGATTTCTTTCTTATTTTGAAGTGAATTAAAGCGAGTTGAATATTTTTAGCGTAAATTCTTCTTCAGCTTTCATTTTTTAAGTGTTAATGTGTTTTCTGTTTTAAAACAATATTGTAAAATAACTTTCAAGCTTCTAGAATTAGACGAAATTACGCAGAGACAGTGGCAGTAATAATTAAAATGAGTCTCGTATAAAATTTCCTTAGTCTAACAATAGCCGTCATTCATTTTAAACAATTAATCCTATTCTAATCAGAATCAGAAGCTTCGCTTTAATTTCCAATGTTCTTTTTCTAATAAATTCATTTAATTACAATCCAAGATGGCTGCTGATTCCAGTTTAATTGAACGTCAAAAGCAACTGTCGTCGATCTATCATTTTTTGTCTTTTATGTTTTTGCTAATTTATTTTTACCATTTGTAGACAATATAAATTCGTTGTTATGAAAACCTTACACCCGTAAACCTATTTGTTAATATATATAATAATAAAAATATTATTGCATTATATAGACAATATAAATGTTTCAAAACGAAGTCTCTTAGAACTTTATGAATTCAAAAACTATTCGTAATAGAAATACAGATTTTCATACGGTTTTACGGAACGAGGAAGTTTTGGTAAACAATTTATTATGGTTTTGTGTGAATTGTCTGAGATATTAAAATGACGTTATAAGCATAATAATATATGATGATATCTGTTTAAAAAAATATTAACGAAAATAATACCTTCAGTATTATAAATATGTTAATACTTAAATACTTCGGTATTTGACTATCGCTTAGTTTTAGTCTGGATGATTTTCCACTACTGGCAATTCGAGCAAGGCGACTGGGGATTGCATTATGCAAACAATTCCATTGCATTTATTCAAGACATTTAGGTCGTTGGCTAAATTTGATGCTATACTTACAGCAACGCTTGCATGTGTATTGGTAAAGAGTAAAACTAAGTTCTATAGTGATTTTAACATTAATTACAATACTTCAGTTTTTATAATCCCCCACACAAAAAGAGGGTTGTTTACCATTTGCTCTGAGTTTGCATTAGTAAAGTATTGAAAAGTTATGATACAACTAAGATAAAATAAACAGCAACAAAGGCGTAATACTAGAATTACTAATTAATTTTTTTTTAATGTAATAGAATTAAAGTTTAGCTAATTTACTATACAATTTTGTAGATTTTACTATTTCTAAATTATATTTTATCTAAATATATAAAATCTACAATTCTCTCTTTCTCTCTCACATTCATATTAGGTATATTTTTGCTTACTTTCTCACAACATAGGTATCTATAATATCGGGGTTTGAATACTATGGTCTACATATTTTCAATTCAAGAGTGTTGTGTAAACATCATTTGCTTCAATTATCTTTTGCAAAAACCGGATAGCTAAAATAAAATAAGTATAATAATAAGTAGATAGTAAAGTTAAGAGATAGAATAATAGATTGAATTATACGACGTTGACTTTGAAGTAATGGTGTAAAGTCGGACCGTAAAGAACTTCGAACCAAACTTTATTTGCATCTTTTGACAATTTCGTTTTGCGTAATTGACCAAAAAAATATGGTAATCATTGTTAAACTCGGACGGAAAAGAAACTTCCTACTTTAAAATTCACAATGTTGAGGCGCTCTTTATTAAATGTAATGCAAGGTTCTATGTTGAGACTCCGAAAATATTTTGCGTAGGCTAGCGTGCAATGGATTTTTTTTTTGTTTGCCATGGTGAAAGATATGAATTCTAATTTACATATGTACATAAATCGGTTCTGTATAATTTATTAGAAATGTTTTTCGCCTGCATCCATATCTTCATTAATCCTGCAGCCTAGTTAAGACTCAGTTAAGACAGTGTTAGAGCCCGCCACAATATCTCTTGCACTACGGGGCCGGCTCTACCGGTGACATTCCACGACCTCACAGAAGACAGGTATCGAGTATAAGTTTTGTATATGTAAGTTTCCATTGTTAAATAGGATAGAAAAGAAATTCAACAGGGCAAGGGATAGAGAGAAAAAAGTCACACCTATTCTTTTTTCTGTCTATCCCCTCATCTATCCATTAAAGCTTGGCAAGGCATCTTTAACACACTTGCTTGTTGCAGATGTGTATGGGTCAATTGTTATCTGGTGGATAACTTGCCCGTTTGTAAACTAGTTAAAGCCAGATTTCGATACTTTAGTGATATTATTGGTACACTTATGATCTATATTTGTTATCCTAATGACATCCTTAATACGAAACTCTGGGCCGAGCATGAATAATATTGGTCATTTTTTTCGGGAACCCTCTCAATGCTGTAGGTGTTTGGCCGCTACGCCATTCGTAAGCGACACCAATTTCCTGCTACATTCTCCACACGACAGCCGTAAACTTCTCGGTCGGTGAACTTAATTTAACATTAGGTAGATGTGTAGGCAAATAATAAAGATATTGCACGAGGACAGTGAAAGTATCAATGTGTAATAGTTTTAAATTTCGTAGACTATCGAAATATATCAAACTATTGACCTATCGCCTAGACTTCGCCCGAGTAACAGAGCATACACACTGACACTTTTTTTCATCCGTACTGTCGTACCAGATATTAAATTCTTTCTAATAATTGTTATTATATTTTGATCAACTTTTATATTTAGCGTCTGACTAAATGACTGCACCTAGTCATTTAAAAATAATTGATATATACTTCAACATATTTGTATGTCTGCTTTAACATTTGATATTTCATACGCAATCAATTAATTATAAAAATTGGATTGATCAGCCTCGCCTCGATTTATCCCAATATAAATTAAATTAGCGGTCGCGCGTAGTTATCGCGATAAATGCTATTTGTAGATATTAATATATCTAGATATATTATAGTGGAGATTATATCATAGTTGTCTGCAAACATATTGATTTATAGTTTATTATTAAGTGACTACTCATAGACATCCGCAACATCCGCAAGTTGTAGATGCAATTCTAACCTTTATGTTGAACATAAAATACAAGTTTACTAATCAGTCTCAATTACGTGAAGTCTTATTTGACCTTAATATCGATCTACAACACTCTAACCGATATCAAGAACGGGAAAGTTCTCATTTTGCTTGTATTTTTTTATGTTTGTACCCTCAGAACTTCATCGCTTATAAACTGATTTACAATTTTTTGTTGGAAATGAGATATTCGCAAGTCAAGGGTCCCCTTTAATTTTGAATGTCATTAACCTTCGGGTACTTATAAATAAAATTATATAAATTTGAAATCCGTTTTGTTTTTTTTTTATTTAAAAGATTAATATGAAATAAACGGGTTGTTTATAATTTGCTTGCACCTACTTATGTAACCAAATTAAGTTTCGTTTAGATCGAGAGTGGCGTACAATAGGATTTACGGCTCAGTTCTTTCGCTTAGCAAGCGTAGTCGTAGATTTACGGTACCTAGACACGAACGTGGAACTGTTATCTATCTTGATGTAAATAGATATTTTAAGACATTAAAGTATCAAGATTTGAACTTGCCTGATAATAAATAAAATCCTTTAATTAAAAACCTTTTGCTACTCAAAAACACTAAAAACTAAACACTAAAACTTAAAACTACAACTAAAAAGTAAATTTCAGTCGATAAGGATATCGTCTATAATAATATTTAAACCGACCTACATCTCGGAAGGTTCATTCGGTCCATATCTTGTCAATTTCGATGACATTTTAATAAGAATGAATTTTATTCCATCCCTTTTTCTGATAAAGACAAATATTCAAAAATAGATAAATGAGTTTTCTGTCATACTTTTACTGTATATCATTCCCGATCTATTTCTTTTCATTGATCAAATGGTCTTATTTAAAATGAAGTATTGCCGTATTTATACAATAAGCAAAAGATTAAGCTATTGCCCCTGGTTGGAATTTATTGCCCCAATCCAAGACAGTTGTTTAGTCTTAATTTTTAATTATCATACGAAACTCCGTTACAGTTTGTATTCTAATCAAGATAGATAGATCTATACACATAAGCGATAATATATGCTTGCCTGTAACAATTAACACCATAATTAACAGCCATATAACTGTCAGAGTCATGCAATTGTAGCTTAAGACTGTAATAATGTACATACATAAATCAGGCTTTTATATGTATGGATTTCTAATAATATAATTGATATAAGATACACCTCCAGCTATTTAATAGAGGATAATATATTCAGATAGAAGCGCCAATACCTTAATGGTTTAAGGTACGGATTGTGGACTACCGATTATGTCCGATCTCACTTCTCATATCCTTAAATAAGCTCCATAAAGCTTAGTTGGAATGGTAAAAAAATATATGTTATACTGACTGGTTCTCCAGACTATGTTACGTAAAATTATCACATCAAATAAGATTTTTTATGGTTTCATTTGGTTTTGTTATGGTTTCATATAATCTATAGCAACTTTCATCTAAACTGTTTGTGTAGACATCTTCTTCTTCTATAAACATATAAAATTTAAAGAAAGTTAATACAAATTATACTTCGCAACATTAGTAGTTATTAAATTTATTTCTTCATTATTAAATTTTCTTATCATTAATTTAAAATGCAGGTTATATTTTATTATTTATTACAAATTAAATCCTTAAAAAACCTGAGGGCACATACGAGTATGTACGTGTATACAACTAAAATATGACTTTATTTCCAAGACTAGTCACGACCAATTCCACTTATGAATGGAATGGAAAATCGTATCGACAAATATGTCGACAATGGTCGATCTCGTCGCAATGAGTTGGGACTAATGGATAACATTAATGTATTTTAGTATTAATTTTCGACCAGCATAACGGAACATTATAACCGAATTTACATAAATAAATTAAAAGAGATTTCGGAATATATATCGTGTATTTAATACTTACATATGTTTGTTCGTTTCTTTGTCACCTGTAGCCTAAATAGTTTGAACGATTTAGAAAATTTATGTGTTATTAGATTCGTATTTTTCCTTAGAGTTTATGTATGCCCCTGTATTGCAACAGATTAATCTTATGCCACATTATATTAATAAAGTCCGACAAAAAGATGTTATAAAATTACATTGTAACAACGTTGTATACAATGTAATAATGCTTAAAAGCAAATAAAACTGCAGATATATACATAAGTGATCCTAAGTTTAAGTTCATACTTAAATTCAGCTTAATAAATTTACTTGCACCATTCGCAGAAAGCAAGCGCATATCCGTTGCTTTGGAGAATAACTTCAACGCTGGAACACCTCAAAGGCAGGAAATTTTAGAATAATTATGCGAATACCGAAAGAGCTTGCATTCTGAAAGGCAAGCTATACGGAGTGTTCCGGCTTTCGCAGTCGAGCATTGTTTGATTTCACTTTATGTATTTCCTTTCAAGTTTTACGGTACGGAGTTTTATTTATAACATTAAAATACGCTGAGTTCGCATTTCAAACAAACGTGACAGTCGAGAGAGACAGATAGGCGAGACGTGACGATACTAATTTTATATAGCTTTTTAAATACGAATGTATATTTTCACACATATACTTCTTCTTTAGAGATTAGAGATTTTTAAGTACAAAATATATGTAATACTAGCAACTCGCCCTGGATTCGTCTGCCGCACTCATCATTTTGTGGGAGGTCTGCCTAGACTGAATCGACCTTTCGTGGCTGCCATTCCAGAACTTTTCGGCCCCATCAGCCATCCAACCTTCGTAACATTTTTTCCGTCGTAACTGTCACTCGCTTTTGCATCATAAATTGCCTATATTAATATGAAATAAATAATTGTTTGATTACTAAATTGCTATTAGTACTTTGAAACGGCATGCATGATGTAGTCACAAATTTTAAATGTTAATAGTTTTACATTTCAAATTAGTGACGCTCTAAAAAAAGCCGATATAACGAGTACCCGACGGTCATGTGTGCTTAGATGTATGGATGTAGAAGATAGGAGACAGGTGGCAGACAGGTCCAAATGGAAATCCGTAACATCTGCCTACCCCTCTGCGTTACAGGCGTGAGTGGTTTTGTTTACGTTTATTATTTTATATTTTTAACTGACGTATTATAATTCACTCGCTATATTCTAAAAACTATGTTAACTCCTAGAAGAGCCGGAGTTTTCAAATTGTTATAATCATCATCATCAACATCTCAGCCTATGGTCGTCCACTGCTGGACGTAGGCCTCCCGCACTGATCGTCACAAAGATCGGTCCTCCGCCGCCCTCATCCAGTGAGCTCCCGCAACCTTGACCAGATCATCGGTCCATTTTGTGGGAGGCCTGTCAACATTTGCTATAATAGAGAATTTCATACAAAATTTTATAATAAACCTAAATAAAAATCCAGTTTAACTTTATGTAAAGTTTTTGAGTCGATTATTTCGTTACAAGGCATGTGTACATTTATCTGACAGGCGCTTTACTCGGTGATGCCGCAGGCTGTGACGGCACAATGGCTGTCGTACGCCACGCGTAAAGATAATCGTTATCTTGAGGTTCTGCCGGATTTGTACAGTACTAATAAGCAGTGCCGGAGGCTTAAGTTAATCTCAGTATGCTGTTAGACAGGAATTTTGTTTTATTTAATATATTTAAATTGTTTAATCACGCTTAAATAATTCTCTTTTTTCTAACAAAGTGTTACAGATGTGGAAATCAATACATACAAAGGTACTGATATTATGAAGTTGGCGACATGCCAGATACCTCAAACAGCTGCCGCAAGCTCTGTCTACGAGTATATTCGCACACAATAGCCTCGTTCCGAATCATAGGTGTGATTGTGGAATACTGGGTAATAAGTATATTTTACTGAGATGTATATTTTATGTGAGAATATAGTATAGAAAAGTATATTTAATATATAGTTAGACTTTATGGTCATTAAATATTTGAACTGAAGATTATTATCTGATTATTACTAGTGAGTAATAGTCATCTAAGTAAAACGTACTACTGTTCCAATGTAACCTCCTAGAGCCTAAACAGCTAGACTGATTTTAAAGAATGAGGCATCATTCGATTCGTATTTTCCCCGGATTGTTATAGTTGTATGATCAATTAGTTCCATTTGCGGCCGGCAGTGCGAATTCACGGGAAGTTTTCAATGCTGTATTTTGTGAAATCTGTATGGATTCTCTTTTAGTTAATACATCTTTATAGCAATATTTTGTTTCGAGATATACATAAGCTAAGACGTTGCCGATCTCCGCGAGCGCTTGATCGTGTAATTTCCGTTGCGAGCCGGGCTTGGATACATTCTCAATATAAATTCGAAAAATGATTCAATTCATATTTTTTAACGATATTTCACAGAAGTATGTCAAAGGTTAATGAACTGTTCGCTTATTCTGAAGAGAAGTGGCTAAATAACTTCTTACATTGACGCGAATAAATGAATTCTTTTAAATAATAAAACCTAACGTGAAAAATATTACACTACAGTATTTTTAATAAGTACGGAAATAGATGAAGAATAAACCAGAATTATTTGAAATAATAAAGCGATAGGTTTCGCATATTAGGCGTTAAAAGTATAATAAATTCAGTACTAGATGTTCCTAGTTGGTTGTAAGGCCTGATTTGGACGAATAACAAATAACTCTACACCGAGGAACCAATCAACTCAGTTTTGTAAAAGTAATATAAATTTCATTAAAAATAGAAACAACGATATGTTAGGTAGCAGCAGACCACGCTAATAATAAATTAGTCTATGGAGTCGTCAATAGCATACAATGTTAATTTT